>JAULBZ010002500.1:0-18630 GCA_032360805.1 Neoturris breviconis | reverse complement strand
CCCCCCTCCGGTCTAATTCTAATCCCCGAATATTAACTTTTAGGAAATGATACAGCCAACTCGCTAAAAACTAAAATACATGTTCAAAATAACATGAAATTAGAATAAATTAACTAATCGACTAGTCGCTAACAAATTACCTGCCATACAAACCTTGCAGTTTGCGATATAATAAAGTGCTTAATAATCATGTTTATTTAGTAACTACAGAAATTTATCACATTATTCCTGGGTAAAGCCTGATCCATGAAACACAACATTGAAATAATTATTAGAGGACACTAGTCTATGAATAATTATTAGAGGACACTGGTCTATAATCACCAAACATAAACTCATCTAGCACAAGTAACACTTGAAAACATTGGTCCAAACATTTTTAAAACAGCTTAAATTCTTTGCACAGTACTATAAATAAAAACAAATAATCCCTGCTTACTGGCAATTATTCGTTCTTATTTAGATTTGGTTTTTCTACCATATTGCACAAAATTGGAATACAAAATAAATAATCAAAATGGTATTCAAAAATTTAGATCAAAGGCAGTCCCTTTAATCCATATTTAAGTCAAATAAAATGCCATGGAAGTCCTAAAATGCAATAAAAATTTCAAAGAAATAACACTTCATGATCATAATAGCAATCAAAGGTATGGTATTGAAAGTAGCCCACCAAACCAAGTAAAAATTAAACCTAAGCACATAAAATATGATTTACATACACATTATGCAGTGTTTGAATTATTTAAGATGGCAAAGTTTCAGGTTAAATTAACAATTGAAACACCTTTATCAAGGTAAAATTATGTCAAGCCACTGTGGAGGAGAGTATTGAAATTTCATATCAAGGATAAACACCCAAATTTTGCATGACGTTAGGATTTCATGTCCTTATTATGTTAATAGAGAATTCGGCACTAGCATTTGTGGCAATATTTTAGAAGGGCGTGCAAAGATTTTTCGATTTCGTCCCCTCAGTTCCGAATTTAAAGCAAAATTGGTCTAAATTGAGTTTTTGGGCCAATGGATCGAAAAGGCGTGGTACCGTTCTGAAATTTGGCTATGGTATTCTAGGCAACATTATGAGACCACTTCAAATTTTTTCAATTTCGTCAATTTGGAACCGAGTATCGGCGAAAAAGGTAAAGAACTCGTGGCCGCTAGTTGCAAGTACTGATGCCAGTATATCGACGGAAAAAATCGATCCGACATTCTGCAACTGAGAGGGCTTATATTTTTCAAAGGACTTTTTTATACACGGGGTTAAAAAAATATTTGGAAAATAGTGGGCTTGTTACAACCAGCGACCACGACTTTTGCTGCCAGCCAGTTAAAAACAGGACAAGCTCATGACACGACTAAAAGTAACCTTGATCAACATTTTGTAATCAAAAACAGTGAAATCTTCCGCTTTCTCCTTTTTGGAAAGCCGATTTAATTCCTGTATGCAATACTTCCGAAACAACTTAACATCCTCTTTGGTTTATTTCCTATCTTATTTTCATAAACTGCTTTGGCGTTATTTGCGTATAATTGCCAGTCTGTTTCGTACAATTTAAAAAAAGATTGACACCTTTCTACCATCATCACTGAATTTTCTTTTAATGCAACCACTCTTACTATAAGAACTACATTTGACAAGCAAAAACCAATTTTGTGGAATACATTTGGCTGCACGATCTTCCTCTGCCCAGTATAACCAGTAATCTGTTTTGCTGCCTCCAAGACATTATCATAATTTTCTGACACAACTAGATCTTTTGCCTTGGCATTTGGATTTACAGAAATTTCTTGGAACTTTAGTAGCAAATTTGCGAGAATTCTGAGAGAGTAACGAATGTCACCGTATCTGTCCTTTTCCTTAGACTGCAATTGGTTTGCGGCAAATAAAAGTAAACTTTGATTGTTCTTTATAACTAAATACCTCTCATCTCTCTTAGTCATTTTTGATAGGATAAGATGGTGAACATGAAACATTCCATTGCTAAGATCCGTACATCGACTGGATGATAATGGTTTTAAATGTTTACCTTCAGGCTTCACACAACAGATTTTGACATGCTTAAACAAAACACGATCATGGAAAAAGCCATAGCAAAACATGCAAGGAACATATTTTCCCGCATCAATATTTTCTTTGGATTGACGAACAGCTCGCATATTATTACTATTGTTCTTTACAGCTTCCACATTATGCTCATAATCACATTTACGCACCAAAGCAATCCAACGTCTCCTTCTTTGTTTACTCTTCATTGACAGTTTTAGAACATCTTCGCCATACCAGTAATTACACTAACATTTGGAATACTCAATTGGACAAAAGAGGAGCTAGAAAAAATCGACATTAACGACTACAGGAAGTTTTCATATTAACAGTGACATCGATAACGTCACAAACCACTGTAGGCCAGTGCTATTTGTGTTGTGGTCCCAAAAATGTTTCATTGAAATTATGTAATAATATTAAAGTTCAAGATCTAGATAGAATACTTGTTGACTTGTTTCATTAATTTCAAATCGACATCTCCGTCGATGACTAGCTCAGAAATAAGCTCAAAATATTCTCGCTATAAATTTATAAACGTAGCAGGTGTAATTCTTTGGTTTACTGGTTGTTGACCCAGGGTTACACCTTATACCATTAGCATATTTAAAACAGAATACATACATGCATGCACGCCACTGCCACAAAGTGATAGTAAAAGCCCATCCAAACTTTGTTTGGTGGGCTAAAAATGGAAAATTTGTTAAAAATAAACTTACAGAGTAGGGGTAGAATCATCTTTTCTACGGTTTTGATAGTAATCCTATACAAGAATATTAACAGGTGGTTAAAATATGAGCAAATTATCACTGTGGAGGAGTGATTTCTCAGCATTCCTTCAGGCTACAAAACTTGAAGTATATTCAAAAGTACCTCCTCCACTGTGATTATTCTTATTTCAACTATCGATTAACAAATTCTATGTTTCTAAACTTTATAGAGGTTGATTTCCATACACACATGTGATTCCACCAATGGAATGTCTTCTTTTGGTTTTACACGGAATATTCCACCTAATAGAAATCAACCTTTACAAATTTGCGCAGTACTTTTGTGCAGTAGTGGCTCAGTGGTTAAGCAGTGGTGATCATGATCCGGAAATCCCCAGTCCAATACCACGCTTGGGTGAATATTTCGAGCCACATCTCTGGAAGTACTGTCGCCTACCTGTTCCCTTGTATAGTGGTTCTGGCCATGTTGCGGGGTCAATAGGGTAGGTTGGGGGTTGTATCACCCGCCATTTAAATTCATGCACATTCATTCAGTTTTAAATTTGTGCGCTTAAATGGTGATAACTTGTAAGAACGTGTGCACCTTAAACATAACATTTTCCCTCCATTTTAAATTTTGTGTACTTAAGTTGTGATATATTCCGTGAAAGTAGCAATAAAAATTATAACTATTTACGTTATTTTCTTGGTGAGTATCACTGAAATATTTTTAAAATTTACATTTCACGCTGATTATTTTTCTCTCAGTTTTAATTTCGCGCAACCTTGTGCCTGCGCAAATTTAAATACAAGACAGGTATAGCCAAGATAACCAACTTTGTTAGAGCATTGGTATAATAAATGATAAGTTAGCTTCCATATTCCAACCGTGCAATACTCTCAGTGACGGGAAAATATAACAGTGTTTGAAATAAGAGTATAATCACTGTGGATGAAGGATTTTTCTAGCCTGAAGCAATGCTCATAATTCACTCCTCCACAGTGATTATTTACTCTAATTTCAAACACAGTATAACAGTACAGATGAGTATGTCAATTACAAGATGGTTGTCACATAACCAGTGAGCAAAAACTTGTTCAAAGTCTGCAGTAAAGAGGCTAGAACAATGCTGAAAACATTGAACTAGCATCGATACTACAGTTTTTGCTTACTGGGTAATTGCGTTTTTATTCTCTGCTAAATATCAAGGTTGATTTCCATTAGGCATAAAATTCTAAACGTAAGCCAAAAGAAGACATTTCATTGGTAGAAATTGACTTTACACGTCGTGTCATGTCAATTTCTAACAATGGAATATCTTCTTTAGGCTTTCACGGAGAATTTTACGCCTATTGGAAATCAACCTTAAGACATTCTCTTCAATCACGAGTTAAAAGAAATACGTTCTTACAATTTTCCATCGTAATATATCCATCCACGCTTTAACATCTTGAGGAGAACTTGCAATAAAATAATATGTTCGGTTCGTTGTAGCTAGACTGGAATGTAAAAAATAACGTTAGTCTACCTCTCCTGAAGCAAGCCCACCCCAAAATCAGGCCCAAGAATTCCTTATTGAAATCAGGCCCATACGCTTGCTCAGGGTACCAAATTGTAATAAAATTAAATAAGATTAAAATAACAATTTGACTAATTTTAAGAAACAAATCAGAAAATTGAGTTCCGAAATATTGGGAAAAAATAAAAAAACTGCAGTTCTCGCTCAAACCGTAAGTTTCTTATAAATACAACCCTGTGTATTTGTTGATAATAGAACACTCAGAAGAAGCTGCAATGAAGGATAAATCAAGAAATTAAACAAGTGTAACATTCTTTTCCTACTTATAAGAACACTGAGGTTAAAATCTTGAAAGAATAGAAAAGAACCTGTGGGTGGGATAACAATGAAGAGAAGCAGAATTTACACAACAAGAACAGCACGAATTATGATGCATAAAACAACGTAATACAAGAAATAAAGCTCATTTTATGTCCATCAAAGTCATTACTCTGATCTTTCAAATAATCCTCCATCCCTGCAGCTCAATATATTTTTACAGTCCCCACCCATTAAACACCCACCCCCCTCCATTATTAAAATTTGCATGGAACTCTGAACAGTAACTGTTTGTTACTCCTATTTTTTATGTTATATATTGCAAATTTCTTAAGCTGCAAAAAAAAGACTTCATAAACTTAAGTAAATCTTTACTATATGACCGTAATAGTAAGATGTCAGTTTTGTTTGGTAAAAGAGTACACAGTACTTAAATCATGCATTTTAATATTGTCTGTGGCAAAGTTCTGTTTCTCTGGCTCTTTGGAAAAATCTTTTTGATAACCCACCCATTATCTGCACACTCTTTCTCCCGATTATTAAATTTTCTTAATTTTCCAGACCCTTCAGATTATTTAGACATACTTCGTTTGGTGGGCTAAAATTGTCATCATAATTTCAAAGATTCTATTCCTAAAATTTCAAATGTGCTGACAATCAGCATAAAATAACCAAAGAGGGGACTCTCTTTATGCTAGATGAGCATCTTTTAAGAAATAGTGTGGAAGTGATGGTCTTACCTGAAACAGTTTCTCTTCTGGTCAATCATATCTTCGCTAACATGATCAGCTTCATTCAAGTCAATTAAACGGAGTGGTGCATTTGTTTCATCCTATAAAATTACAGATATAGAGTCATCCCAGTGGGAATAAACTTGCTCAAAGTTCGCAGTAAAGACACTAGAACAACGTTGAACGACATTGTTCTAGCGTCTTCACTGCAGATTTTGAACAATTTAAGTGCCCAAATTATATTTACGAATAAATAGTACTATGTCAATATAACATTAACAAAACTTTAAAATTACAATTTTCAAAATAGTGCTGGGAGGCCTGAATAGTGTCCTCTGTTGCTATCGTATATCCAAAGAATAAATAAATGCTAGGGGCTTCCGAGCGTCTGTTCAAAACAAACAAAACTTTTTAACCAACAAGGTGATAGAGCGAATCATAGGTCACATATAGCAAATTGCATTGCTCGTCATTAATAAAATGTTGTCATGAAGAGAGTAGAGCCTTGTGTAACATAGTCAGTGAAAAGAAAGGATGTTTATTATATTTATTTTAAATGACTACACATTACACAAATTTAATGTTATGTGGGAGTTTTCAAAGTAAAAATTCATTCTTTATAGAAGATTTGAGGGTTGTTCAAATATTGTTTGAATGTTCCTATGTCTTTGTACAGCTGTAGTGAATACACATACAAGTTAAATACACTACTTACTGTGATAAAGTTAGTGGTGAACGATGCTATCTTTATTTTTAAGGGCCTATGGAAATGCAGTTAGTTTCAGAAAGTTTGTTTTGCCCATTTACACACAGCATATATTCCATTTTTTTAAGTTTAAGGATCGAGTTTCTAAAGTATTGCTCTCTCACCTGGACGATAATTTATGTGTAATAGCTGCAACATGCCTTATTATGGTAAAACCACTAAAATTCGAAATTACATGTGTTGCAGGTGCTGACGTCTGATTAATGAAATTTTTTATCCGTGCTTAGTAATTGGTGTGATATAAATTGTCCTAACTTTACATAATGTGTCATTTTAACAAAATATTTTTGTACAAAACTAGGTGTATACAAATTACACTTGTATTGAAAATGGCTGAAGTTACAGCTAAAAGCTCTAACAGAACGTGTCTAACAGAACGTGCTGCAAAGCCTGAAGCTATGCTCAAATATCCCCCTTCCACAGTGATTATTATTTACTCTTATCCCAACTGCCAAATGTATATAATAAGAGTTCCAAAAGTTTTGCTTACATTTCTCTCCGAATAATATTTTAATGTATTCTTGTGTAAGACAAACCAACGCTTCTTCCAATTCTAGAAAATAAAGATTACACAAAGAGAATGAACACTAATGTTCTATAGTGTAAATTTACAGTCTTAGGAGTGCAATAGCATAATTTAGAATGTAGGTATAAATCTACTCAACTAGTATAAAATTAAACACCTGCAAAATATTTGTAAGTTGTAAGCCATGAAACATTAGTATGTATAGAGCAAGCTTGAATATAACTGCCAGACATCACCTGTGGAGAAGTTTTTTTTTAGTATAGTGTTCAGCTTAATAGCTGAACACTACTCAAAAAATACTCCTCCACAGGTGAGGCCTGGCAGCTATATTCAAGCTTGTAGAGTACTCAAAATAAGAACTTAGCTTCAGGCTTTTCTCCACTGCAAAATTTAATTCCAACAAGTTCATCCATTGCTGAGATAAGCCAGTAGGCAGACCGCAGATTTTGATCAGAGGATGAACCCAACAAAAATTAGAGAAATTATGTTTTTCATAGAATTACAAAAAAACTTACTTTATGGATGGCACCACGCTTTATCAAGTAACCCTCCTTCGAAGCGATCTAGAATAATGGAGACTAAGCTACACTCAAACCTGTTTAAGACGACCACTTTATGAACCTTTAAATTTTACATGTTAATATAAGAGCAATAAAAAGGATACCAAGTAGTCAGTGGTCAAAATAAGAGTAAATAATCACTGTGGAGGAGGGATTTTTGGGCATTGCTCAATAATCTCTCTGCCACAGTGATTATTTTGCCCTTATTTCAAACACTAATTTGTTTTAAGTGGATAAACCACTCAAGACTTGACAAACTTATTCTAGAGTTCTCTATCTTTACTTGCTTTGAGAGTGGGTAACAGATACTAGGATACAATGACTAAGTATAAGCCAAAAAATAACAGTCAGTTATCACCTGTGCAGGAGTGTGTTTTGAGTATATGTTTTAACTGCCAAACTGCAAACTATACTCAAAATAAACTCCTCCATGACTGGCATTTATTCCAGCTTACTTACATGTAAATCAGGTGCAGATGAAGTGCTGTGTTTTTCTACAGATGAACTTTTACCTAGCTCTGCATGTCTTGTTACTTTTTCGTATGTGTTAGGTTCTGGAACATTATTCAGGTATGGGAACTGAAGTGTAACCGAACAACCTATACATAAGCAGTCACCAAATAAATGCCAAAATCAAACATAAAATAATATCTATGGAGGAGTCAAAATAAGAGCAAACAATCATTGTGGAGGAGTGATTCTTGATCATAGCTTCAGGTTACACAGTGAGTATTTATTCTTATTCCGAAAACTGAATCAATCAAGCTGATTGGTTCATTTATTGTTTACCTTTTCGTTGACTAAGGGGAACGTGCAACTCATACAGAGAAGATAAACAGTCTGCACAGATCAAAGATTTAGTAAACAAATATCTATATCATAGTGTAGTTCAAAATATCCAGCCTTTACATATTCTGCAGCTGAGAAACAACATCACAAGAAATTCAAATGAGGAATTGTGAGATGAAAAACAAGAAATTCAGGTGAAACGAAAAAATAGTTCATAACAACAATTATACATAATGTCTAATACACACTTAAAATAAGAAATAATCATGGTGGAGATTCTTTTGAGCAAAACTTCTAAAATCACTCCTCCAAAGTGATTATTCGCTCTTATTTCAAACACTGTAAAGAGATTAATTTGTTGCTATCTATCACTATTTTAGCTGCTTTAAAGGTTCTCAATAAGAATGCAGATCTTCTTGATCAAAAGTGGAGGTTGTTATAAAATGTTTATAATCAGAAGGCTACATATGTGAAGCTACGCTCATAAATCCGTCCTCTGCAGTGATTATTTACTCTTATTTTCAACCACTGTGGACCATACTGGGTATAGTCTGCATGCTGAGTAATAGTCGTGTAGGGTTCTTGTATCATTCTGTATAACTAAAAATATTATTTTTTTAACTTAAAAGAATCTTTTTTACAGCAGAGGCTGAAATAAGTACAAATAATTTCTATTGAGGAGAGATTCTTTGGGCTTTGTAGCCTGAATTTATGCTCAATAATCACTCCCCTACAGAGATTATTTGCTGTTATTTCGAGCACCGCTACAGTGGCTCCATAAACTTACCAATCAAAACAAACTTAATCAATATTTTACCTGTTCCACTACCAAGTACTGGCATACAATCAAAATGTTCAATTAACTCATTCAGTGTGTCAAATTGTCCCATTCCAAACTTATACGTGTTTGTATATTGACTGTAATCCAAAGAAAAATGCTTCAAAGAATCTTTACATCTAAAAATTCAAAATTTATCTCAATTTTACATTGTTGTTCAGTGTTCGAAATAAGAGTAAATAATCACTGTGGAGGAGCATAGATTCAGTCTACAAAGAAAGTGAAGATATACTCAAAATGCACTCCTCCTTATTTATTGACTTGTTATACCAGTTTCACAGTTCAGAAAATTAGCTGCTTCAAAATAAATGCATTTGGTAAAACACACATTTTTGAATAAGAAATTATAGGTCTGGGTCTGTTACTAAGATTCTTTTGTTGATTGTAGTATTAAAGGTCTCTTAAAACTCTCTTAAATGGAGGACATTACATTATCCTGATGATATTTTGATAAGTACTATTCACATACTACATTGATTTCATTCTTAACAGTGTTTTCAAAATAAGAATGAATAATCCCTGTGGAGGAGATTTGTGAGCATTGCTTCTCTCCTCCGCAGTGATTATTTTTCTCCTATTTCAAACACTGTCTTAATATATAGAGAAACCTATGCATAACATCACCTGATTTCAATGACAATATGTAACGAGCATAAGCTTAAATATTTATGTTATAAACTTTAAAAAGATGATTCCCATTGCGTGATTTTATCATGCGCATGTTCAGTTAAAAAAGTTGCTCGAACAAAAAAGCACACAACAAAATTCATTTACCTAGCTGATATCGTATAACTTCCTGGATGATTGCTACTGTTACGCATTAAATATGAACCTTCTATTCCATTTGCTAAAAGTAAAGCTTCTGCTGTATTTCGTGACATGTCACCATGAAACCATCTATAAGTGTAAAAGCAGTGTTCTTTTATTCCATTCTTAAGTATCAATTGGAATTACTGTAGGAGGACATGTAAAATGAAGTTCTGTTACATTCTGGCTACATAATTATTTATATTTAACACTAGCAAACTCTTTTATAGATACTTTACCGTTTTCTTCCTCATACATCATTTTTCACTTTAGCTTGCCTTTCTAGACCTCCGTGAAGAAGAGTAATCAATGTATAAGAATAATTTTGGAGCGTAGCTTTAAGTTTCATAGGCTAAAAAGTCTGTAGTAAAGACGCTAGAACAGCGTCATTCAACGTTTTTGTACAAGTTTTTGCCCACTGGGTATGCTCAAAAGTTACTCTTCCAAATTAATCATTCGTTCTTATCTCGAGCCATAAGCATTACAATTTTATGAATTTCAAGTCACCAATTTGACTTGATTCACCAGGTGCAGAATATAGCATCTACAAAGTAAAGTACCATCAAAGGTCTTGTTGCGATTATAATTAAGCATATTATTCTATGATATAATGGTTTATTTTATCCTTTCCAGCTGGCAAAAAGCTGTTCAAAACAGCTAAATAACGTTAGAACAACGTTCACAGAATGTTGTTCTAACATTATTTTGCTGACTTTGAACTGGTTTTTGCCGGCTGGGATTAATCATGCTTACGGTAAATCTTCAATTCTATGCAGAGATTGCTTTAAAGGAATTGATGTAAAATCATCATTAAAAGCATCTTCTTCTTCATCATCTGAAGACACACATTCCTCATTATCATTGTCATCTGCTATGCTATAGTGATTAACTCGTTTCATTATTCAAATCATCTATTGTGCTTGAAGATTAACGGAGTATATAAAATTTTGTGTTTCATTCTAAAAAAAAGGCAGCCTTATCATTTTAAAGTGGTTGAAATAAGAGTATATAATCACTGTATAAGAGGGATTTTTTTAGCATACTTTCAGGCTGAACCTGAAGCTATGCTCAATATCACTCATAGTTAATAATTATTTACTCTTATTTCAACCATTGCTGTAAAAATTGCTGTAATTTCCCATAGATATTGCATAGATTGCATCCGATGTATAAACTTTCAAATTAAGGAAAATTATTTCAACTAAAAATTGTGAAATATGTTTCAGTTGTTACATTATATGCTACATTCTTTATGGTGGGAGCTCCTTTTGTACCCTTAGTAGTGTAAACTTACACCACCTCCCTCCCCTCCCCCCACACACAAAATACACACTAGTGTAGTCAGTTCTAAATTAGAACGTAATTAATTACAATGTAATTCCGTATGTCCCAGAAATACAGATAATTTAAACGAGATGGCATAATTCTTAACAAAATTAAAAACACAATGATTAAGATTGAACTGAACAACGACACTGTGAATAACAATTACATAAGAAAAAATAGGTATAATTACCAATAGACTACATACAGAACTTGTACATATGTTGTGCATCAGACTCTGAAGCAAAAAATGCTTGCATGTGGCAGGGCTCGAAATAACAGCAGGTCATCACTGTGGCTAAAAATATTCTGAAAAACTCTCCTCCACAGTGATGACCGGCTGTTATTTCGAGCCCTGATGTGGTATATGAAGTACAACAAAGATTTTAAGTAGTAGCTGCATTATAATGTAAAATATAATAAAATAACATGCGGTACTGAAGATACTTCCCCAGGTTGACTATTACCAGTTTCACTATAGAAGTGAAACATATTTAAAATAAAACATTATGCTTTAACACTATTCAGATCAGGGGGGAGGGAGCACATTGTGCCTCTGGCATACTGTCATTTATTTCTGGTAACTAAGAATTTTCCCTTAGTAGTCAAATGTTTGACATTGTTTTTGGTTGAGAATCACTTTGGTACAATTGATATCGCAAAAAACATTTTATTTTTTCTATATTGCATGTTTTGCTTTGATGCTGACGTCAGCCAAAAAATAATCTTGTAAAAAAGTTAAATATATGTTTTAACTTTTTGAAAAGTTACAACATTATAGTATGTTTCTATCAATGCCCTCTCCCCCCCTCAGTACACTAAATAGGTTTAGGAGAGAAGAGATAATCAGTGGTCAAAAGAAGAGTAAATAAGCACTGTGGAGGAGGGATTCTTGAGCATAGCCATGGGCTTTATAGCCTCACGTTATACCCAAAACATCTCTCACACACAGTGCTTGTTTTGCTCTTATTTTAACAAATGTAACTCAATGCCTACACCATCTAAAATGTAATAAAATTACAACCATAAAAGAAAAACGTAATTTACAACCGTTAAAATTATATAATATAAAACTAGACCTAGTATATACAATGAAGAGGATCTGGATGATGCAGCCTACAAAATAGACCTTCGCTTGTTTGAGCTATTTAACAAACACATATATAGTAAATATAAAGGTACAAAACAGTCCTCAAAATTTGCTACCGCAATCACTTGTCGAGGAGTACGTTTGAACATAATTTTCAGCCGAATCATATGCACTCCTCTGCAGGTGATTGCTGTAGTGAATTTCGAGGACTACAAAAATATCAAAATATTCCACTGAGAATATTATATATACCATAAAAGTTATAGAATCACTGCATAAAATTGTACAAATTATAAAAAAATAAATCAAATTTCAGAACTTAATGTATTAGCATGATAACTACAATGTGGCGCAGTGATTTTTGGGGCTTTGCTTTCGAATAAGAGTACATAATCACTGTTTAGGAGTGATTTTTGTACATAGCCTGAAATTATGCTAAAAAAACACTCCTCTCTAAGTGATGTCCGGTAGTCATATTAAGGCTTGCCTAACTTTCATACAATAATGTTATTCAATAAAGACTGTCTGAAAATAATATTTTAGAAGTAATTATTTTGCTCGAAATAAGAATAATTGCTATGCTCCACAGTGATTATTTACTCTTATTCAAGCACTGGAAGATACCTAATAATTAAATTATGTATATATGTACAATCGATTTAAAAGCTAGCCTTAGTGTTCGTAATAAGGGTAAATAACCACTGTGGAGGAGGGATTTTCGTAGCCCAAGCCCTATGCTCAAATATCCCTCATCCACAGTGGTTACATACACTCACTTCAAACACTACATCTACAACCTCAGTTTCAGGTTGATTGACTATATTAAACCTTGAAAATAACAGTCGGCTTGCGACAGGAAATCACGTAGAATTGAATATCTTTTGGAATAGCATAAACCTGAGCATAACTGTTGCACATCACCTGTGGAGGAGTGTTTTTTTAGTATAGCTTTCAGCTTCAAAGTTAAAAACTATACTCCAAAAACACCCCTCCACAAGAATAAAAAATACATGATCTGCAGAAACAGTTGCAGTACCTAAAAGAGTGTGTAGTGATTCATTGTAATCCTAGTAATGCAGAACAGACTTTGAACAAGTTTTTGTTGACATAACTAGAAAATAATGACTGTGAAGGAGAGATTTTATAGATAGCTTCAGATAGAATGATCGGAAGCTATCCTCATAACTACCTCCTCCACAGTGATTATTTATACTTATTTCGACTACTGCATTGGCACAACACTCTCCCCTACATGTACTATTTATGTTTATCGCCATTGTCACTTTCCATACATAAAAAATTATAAAAATTACAAAAAAAAAGTGCATAATATAGATTTGTCTGTTTTCTTCACTACTCAATGGTCAAAATAAGAGTAAATAATCACTGTGGAGGAGAGATTTTTAAGAATAGGTTCAAGCTTTGCAGCCTGCTGTCCAAAAATCAATCCTACACAGTGATTATTTACTCTTATTTTGACAACTGCTAATAATCAACACCTGTCATATAAATAATTTTAAATAATATTTCTATAAGCATGATATTCCCCCATTATTGACTTTTTCGATTTTGATAATAATCCTAAAGTAAAAATAAGTAATTATCATTAAATCGTTAATTACAGCATAAGCTTATTATAGTGTCACTCAACACATTTGAAATCAATAGCTTTCGTTAACCAATTTGGATATCATTGACATAGCACTCTTCTGTGCAGATTCCAGCGGGCAAAAATTTGTTCAAAATCCACAGTAAAGATGCTAGAATGACATAATTCGGCGTTGTTCTAGTATCTTGAATGCAGACATTGAACAAGTTTTTGCCCCCTTCTGACACTGACCCAGTGAATATGCAATCAACAATGATAAGACATTGCTTTTACCCTGTGGGCCAAAACTTGTGTTCAAAATCTAGAGTAATAAAGATGCTAGAACAACATTGAAAACGTCGTTATCTAGTTATGCCACAAATAATTGTGGTGTTGAATACATGCAATTTTTATCAGTTATTAAAATATTGAGAAAAGAATAAATTAATAATGTTTAACAAAGCAGCATATAATCATTTAAGTAACGATTATAAAAGGTTATTATGATTAACTGTTTCAACTACTTCTACCACATAGCACAAGCAAAATAATCATCTGTGTAAGAGTGTATTAGCATTGACTCCAAACTCATAGAATAATCTCAACAACAGTGAGGTTTAGCAAACATATTTCTAGATTACGTCTAGGCTGGGTGAACCCTAGGTTCCAATATTTATGTATTCTTCATCTCCAAATTTGAGTTTTTGCTGAACAATCAGGCTTTCAGGAAGACATTTCAGTGTTCTTAGAACAATGATATTGCTGGTTCTTGGTAAAAAAGAACTCAATAAATCTGGATTCAGGAGAATAAAGAATGCCATAAAGGAACCTTTTTGCAGCATTTTTTGCAGCATACATATTAAATGAGCTCGAACATCATCTATTCAAAACTATTATAGACAGTGACATCAAGGAAGTATCAAACAAATGTCAACTAATTGATTGATGACTTCATTGACATTTTGTTGACTTCATTATCAAGAGTTCATTTTTGATATTGTGCATTATTTCGAATAACTACCCACCCCTATTTCTTCAAAAAGTAATAAGGGACCACTTTTTTGTTCTAAAATAAGCCCTATCTCCCTTCTAATAGTAATAGTCATCCATGCAAAAGGGTTAAAAATATTTTTTGGTATTCTAAATCAGAATGCAACAATGTTAAATAACAATATCAGCATGCTTACGATTTTCCATTGGAAACAGCCCATCCAATCTTGAACTTCTTTCGGGGTTTTCGCAACAAAATAAAATGTCCTCGTTGGAAACTTTAAACTATAAGGCAAGAGAATTTCTAAACATGAAAATTTCTATCAACTCAAACGAAACATGAAACAGAACATCTTATTAATTTATTTCAAAAGTTCCTTTTTTATTAAGATTTAAAGGATCTTAATTCGATCAAATTTAACTAAAATATGACACTACACACAAGGGTGTTATGTTAACAAGCTTGCAATGGATTGGTTTCTTCAGTACAAAGAAACCAATCAATTGTAAGATTGTTAACTCAGTACTCTTCACTATAATTTGTTTTAAATGGACAGTAAACATGTTTTGGTTTTTATTACCATATTCCATAATGACCTAAGGCATCTTATCTTTATTGTAAGCTATCAGCATTATGACTTTTCAAGTAACATAACATAATTTTTAACTAAAATCCAATCATTATATTTTACCGTAAGCAGTGTTTGAAATAAGAGCAAAATAATAATCACTGTGGAGGAGTGATTTTTAAGCATTACTTTAGGCTATAAAATCTGAAGCTATGTTCAAAACCCCCTCCTACGCAATGATTATTTGTTCTTATTTCAAACACTGATAAGGTTATGGAAGTCAGTGGTCAAAATAAGAGTAAATAATCACTGTGGAGGAGAGAGTAATTCTTAAGCATCACTTCATGTTATTTCTTATTGCAAACACTGTAAGCTCTATAAACAATATTTGAATTAAAAACAACACCATGGTGGAGTGATTTTTGAGCAATGCTCCAGGTTATAAAGCTTGAAGCAATGTTCAAAAATCCCTCCTCCACAGTGATTATTTGCTCTTACTTCAAACACTGTGGCCAGTAATATGATTAAAAGGGTTGAAATAATTACCGAAAGCAGTTTTTCTTGCTGTCTATTGAATCTTCAGAAACTTCAGTAGCATCTCGTAAATCAAGTTGTTTTATAGCTGTTTCTTTCTGTAAAAAATAAATAAATAAAAGTAACATAACCAGCATGCTACAATCACAAAAGGAGTGCTAGAAATAAGAACAAATAACCACAGTGGCGGAGTGGTTTTAGAGTATAGTTTTATTTCAGATCCTATAAAATTGACATAGGAATGTGTGGAAATGCCATAATAAACCTCTGCATTATAAGAGTAAACAGCAGTAACAACAGTACTTAGAACAAGTAATCACTGTGCAGGAGTAAATAGCACCCATGCACAAAAAGCACCCCTTCACA
Source organism: Neoturris breviconis (assembly GCA_032360805.1). NCBI lineage: Eukaryota > Metazoa > Cnidaria > Hydrozoa > Anthoathecata > Pandeidae > Neoturris > Neoturris breviconis. Next base: position 2,558 of record JAULBZ010002500.1, on the reverse strand, counting down.
GTGATTATTCTTGTTATTTCAACATAACAGCAATATCACAGTGAATATTCAGTGTACATTTTTTTTTAGAATCTCAAAAATACACGGTCTTGCTGTATACAAAGAAGATCAAGCCTCAAAATAACTGCCCCACATCACCTGTGGAGAAGTGTTTTTGAGTACAGTTGAAAAATTCTCCTCCGCAGGTGATATCTGACAGTTATTTTGAGACAATAAATATACCTTTCTATTCTCAAAATATTTCAGTTCATGTTTCTGAACAACAAACCAACGTTCTTTCCAACTCTAAATGATCAGCAACAACAGCATAAACAAATTATCATTAACATCAACAAAAAATGTTTTTTTCAGTAACATCAACATAAACAAATTTATATTAGAACATCAACATAAACAAGTAAATTGCAAACATACCTAGCACATTTGACAAAGGAAATGTTATGTTGACAAACTTATGTTGACAAACAAGCACAAAATGCACAAAAAATCAAATCAGGATAACATGGTAAGCAGAGATCAATATAATAGCAAAAAATCACTGTGGAGGAGCGGAGTTGAAATAACTGCCGGTTATCACAGTGGAGGAGAGATTTTTCTGAATATTTTTAACCAATATGGCTGAAAATATTCTAAGAAATCTCTCCTCCACAATCATGATCGGTGGGTATTTCAACCCCTGGAGGAGTGATTGTTATTATTTCAACTACTGGTAAGAAAATGTTTTTGCTTTAGGTTTGAGCCATTAACCTTGAGAATACATTCCTGTAGCAAAATAAGAGCAAGTAATCACTGCATAGGAGGGATTATGGAGCATAGCTTCAGGCTACAAAGTATTCGCTCATATTTGCTCTTATTTCGGCCGCTGCATTTTATAATACTTATCAATACTTGAAGAATTGTAGACGAGAGTTTATTCAAATTCAAATGGAACCATCTCCTTGGAACCATATTTTTAAAGACAAAACATAAAAAGGATACAATTGAGTAGTGATTTATTGCATTTTATCTCTTATATTATTACGGTACTTGGGTATGGAATAAACACTTACCTTGTGAATAGCACCTCTCTTTATCAGGTAGCCTTCTTTTGATGCCATCTATTGAGAAAAAATAATATTACAATCAAGTAGCACAAACTTTCCTTTTTAAAAATTAAAGCATTGCATTGCTTGATCATGTTGCTATGTTCACATATTTCCAAAGTGTTTATGTTTTGGTATAACTCTCTCTTTTAGTACATTCAACAGAATTTTGAATCAAAATGGATCAAGGAACAGTGGTCGAGATAAGAATAAATAATCAATGAGGAGGGATTTTTGAGCATAGCTTCAGGCTTTGTAGAAGGTCACAAAATAAATGTAGGACAATTTTCACGTAGGCATTGCAGAATGTTGACTAACGTCTAAACTAATTTAAACAATAGAGATGGTTCTTTAATCCAAGAATGAAATTGACATTTGGTTATTTATAGTTACAGAAGACAAATGAGCTGAATATAACTGCCAGACATTATCTGTGGAGGAGATTTTTTGAGCATGGTTCCAGCTTTGAAGCCGAATACTTAAAACACACTCCTCCATAGGTGATCCATTGGCATACACTAAGGTCAGGAGTGTCATTTCCATTTTCAAGGTATCCTCCAGTCACTGCATGTTTTGTTACATCCTGGTAATTGTGAGGTTCATTAATATTGTTGCTATATGGATATCGTAAAATAACTGGTATGTCTAGAGAGAAATGAATAATAACTAGGAGATAAATTATATTATAAAACAGTCTAATAACCAGTGGGAAAAAACTTGTTCAATATATCTAGAATCTGAGAGGGTAGCAATAGGACATCTTTACAAAAAAACCCATCATTTCAAACGTATGCATTGAAGGGGGCACATATTCCTTGAATTTGAGGATGATAGCAATCAAATTCGGCCCTTATTTTGGGCTGGTTTGTACCCGGTAAATAATCACTGTGGAGGAGGGATTTTTGAGCATTAGCCTGAAGCTATGCTCAAAAATCACTCTTCCATAGTGATTATTAATTCTTTTATTTCGAACACTGACTTTCTCTCACTAGTTAAGATAAAGTAGATGGTTAAGATTTCGACCCAAATCCATTTTTTTTGGCAAGGTTAAATCAACTAAAATTGACAAAGTTCAACAAAAAGAATCTGTACAGAAATGTGTTTGGCACAAAGAAACCAATTAATTGCAAGATCGTTGACTCAGTACTCTCCTTTGTAGATTATATTTTTGAGACGCTCCCTTACTGTGCTTAAAATAAAAGCAACTAATTAGGAGTACATATTTAACTTGCAACAGCAATATTTGGGACAACACTTAGGGGAAGGGTGCTGAATCAACGATTTGCAAGCTCGTTGACTTAACACTCTTCATCGTAGCTTAATTTTCCCCAAACTTATTGATTTCGACTTGTTTAAAGCTGCTAAAATAATATCTGCTTTTTAAAACGAATTCTGTGAGATCAGGGCTCGAAATAACAGCCGGTCATCACTGTGGAGGAGAGATTTTCAGAATATTTTCAGCCAAGTTGGCTGAAA
>JAULBZ010002499.1:0-18631 GCA_032360805.1 Neoturris breviconis | reverse complement strand
TATGTTGTTGAGAACTTTAAAGTAACCTAAGGACTGAAGGATACCTCTTCAGTGTCCAGGTCCAGGTTAGAGGTCACCAACTGACGACCAGGCAGGGCAACTTGTGGGACCTTGTGAGGTGGTGTGATATATGTCTATGTATAGCTATAGTATTTTATCTTCTCTTAATCCCATCAACAACCAACCTATCCTACCTACTACTCTTTACCGGAGGGTGCGCCGATCCTGTGCCGATCCTCCGAACATTCACAGGTGTCTGGGGTAAAAAGGATAGTCTGGACCAACCTAGTCTGGCAAAACCAAACTGCTACGGAACGTCTCTTTCTCATCTTTACGTTTATAGATTTTAAAATTTATATTTACTTTCTTTTCTTTCTCCTACACTTCTTCAAAAAAATACGAGATTCAGTTTGGTTTCCAGACTAGGACCAACCCCGACATGTCCAGGGGTGAATTCGTGACTTCATCAAGTTGGAAAATCATCCCCCCCCGTACGCCCACTTACAAAGTCCAAGGTAAATTAATGTTTTTTTCAAATCCCGGACACCCTCGTGAATGTCCCGGGGGATTCGGCACCCTCCCCTCTCTACCAGTCATTCTACTGCTGACTAAAGGATATATATCTACCGGAATAGACCCTGACGTCTTGTAAAAAAAAATGAAAAAAGAGTTTAATTCAAACATAGTCACTTTTCTTGTGACTATGATTCAAATCGGCTTTCAATCTGCCAGACTGTCAGAGAAGCGTTCGCGCGGCCACTCTGATGCCAGTGTTTACATTTTTATGAACTACATCCAGGTTTCTCTAGCTTCATTCTAAATTTTTGCAGTTATCTGCTCAACTCTAGAAGCCTGTACGTATCAAATATATTTTGTTTTTATCACTATTCCTTCATAAGTTTCCCATAAAAGTGTTGAAAATAATATTGTTAAATGCCGTTATTGAAACCGATGCGCGTTTATTTTGCAGTGTAAGCATCGTGAAGCTTCTATCAGCAGATTATCTTTAAGCCTGCGAATTGTATTCCTTAATTATTATAGCGATTACGAGGTAAAGCAAGGAGGTCCAACCATTTTAAAATCATGATGTTATAATTTACAAAACTGTGAAAATTACACAAAATTTATCACTATATCATAGAATATTGTCTGAGCAGGCTGTCAATACAATATTATAAAGGCACGTAGAACCTTAAAATTAGGCGAATTTAATTCGTATTAACTACCCCCGTCCGTAGAGCTAATTCGCGGAAAAATAATCTCCACCGTTTATATTTAAATAACGGAAGCTCTGCGGTGGAAGCTAAATAATATTTGCCTCAATTATTAATCTTGTTCATAGCTATCATATGTAATCTATAGGTTGGTATATCAAAGCAAGAAGCAGCTGCTTTCGTTTATTCACCACATTCAGGTCGATGATGCTGTTTTTGATAGCTTTTGATGGAAATATTAGTGAATGTTTTACCAAGATTTTTGATTTTTGCATGTATACACAATGTATTTCTTCATGGAGTCAGTGGTTCTTATTTAATATGATGTTCCAGGCAATTTTTTGACTTTATTTTTTCATTCTCGTTTGTGTCTTGCCCTACTAGCAGCTAGCTAGCTAGTTAGTTTGGTGGGGGCCGTGTTGTTTTCGTTGTTGTTCTGAGTTTTAATTAATGACTAATCACAGAATAAAGATTTTACGGAGATCTGGTGATTTATCAGTATTTATTAGTAGCCTATTTTATTTTGGTATGCCCGCCACATAAATATTATATTAGCTTAGGAGGGGACACATCACCGTTGACGTTTGTAGTTAGCTAAGCTGCTAAGTGAGTAAAAGGGCTTGATGTTACAATCGTGGTACAGTTGTATATGGCCACATTGTGACTATATCTAGCTCTGCCACATATGATTATATGCTTTAAAGTTGGGTGGGTGGGTAAGGAGACATAAAAAGGGTAAAAATATATTAACGTTCATAAACACACACTGTCACACAAAAAGGGTATTGCGGGAGTATTACAGATGATTTCACTGGACTATCAGATTTAATCTTCATGGTTATATTTTTTGAAATTGAAATTGGGTTATAAGTATTCAAACAGTTATTTCATCTATTGTATTTTGCAATCTCTCTAGTAGCTCTTGAGAAGCAAAAAATTATATACAGTATATACCTTGTCTCTAGAGTTGCACAACGGCTGTTTCCCTGAGGTCTGTGGCAGATTTATACATTGCTCTTTCAAATTCTTAAAAAAAAACATTGCGCATGGGAATGTCGATTCAAAATATATTGATACTTGCAATAGCATATTCTTCTGTTTTTACCTACTGTAAAGGGATCCTAGGGTTTTGGATGGCCCTTTCAGGTTTTTTCACAATCCCTTATATACATGTACTATATACTGTAATGCATCGATTAAACGTACCCTCGAATGAGCACTCTTCCCCTTTGCGCAAAAATTTCAATAAGCCTCCCTCTTTTAAAAACATTTTTTAGTGAAAACGAAAATCCATATATATATATTTTTTGCTGTTAGATGAGAATTCAGATGATGAAGATGTAGTTATTGATTAAGAAACAGTATAATACAAGCATATTATTGTGGTGTTTATTCTATTTCCCCGAAATTTTTTAAATATACCTTAAGTTTTGTTGATTGAATAAGCGCCCCCGCCCCCTCAAATAAGCGCCCCCTCAAATAAGCGCCCCACACCTTGAATAAGCACCCCCACCTTTAGGCTTGGAAATTAAATAAGCACCCGGGCGTTTAATCGATGCAATTAAGATTTAAGATCAATACAAAGTGGCTGAATAATGGTGATGGCTTAATGACGACCCTGCTCTAGCTTGTAAATAAAGAGGTTTTGATGAGTTAGACGAGGAATTAATTTTGTATACGGGGAAAAGCCCCGAAACACAGGGAATAAAGTGAGCGATGTAATGACTTGGAAAAATCGATATGTAACTCACCCTTTGCATGCTTTATTTGATCGAAGAGCAATTTGGCATACACCACATATAGCTACACTACAATATCTGACATGTCCATGGGGCAGAAGGGGGAGATAACGTTAGGCAGTGGCAGATACATTGACTATCAATACATATACTTTCCTTTATTTACATTACTGGGGGGAGTCCATGACTTGATCCAACAGATTTGATTTTCTTGTGCTAATAATGATAAAAAATGTTTGAATAGAGCCATTGGATGCAACTCTTTGTTACATTCAATCAGTTAAATTTGTACCCATGCTAGCTATATATAAGTAACAGTTGCTACTTTTAAATAACGAAACGCTTATTTATCAAATTTGGCTGGAAAAAAGTATGTATACATAGAGAGGACCCATTCTTTGTCAAACATTGTCCTCCCAATCTAAATTTGCAACTTTGATTGTATGGATGTTATTACTTATAGTACTGTACAGTACATTGTTTCAAAGAAGTGAATGACCTAAAAAGGGTGACAAATGATGATCCTTAGGCTTATGGAGAGGAGAGAGAGAGAGGGGGTAACAAACCATATTTCTATCATTTGTGTTTACGATGCAAACCACCTTTATTTGAGAATTTCTCTTCATTTTTTCTCCATTTATGCTAACATTTTATTTAGAAATAACAACTCACACATGGACAACACAAATGTAATATATAGTAATGTACATAATATCGTTAGTTTTGTATATCTTGCAAGATAACATTCTGCAATGCCGATTTAGCCCCCTCTCTCCACTCGAACAAGCACCCACCTAGCACTGACTCTGGAGTCTCTATAAATAAGTATTGATGCAATAACTTTGAGCTTCACAATGTACATTTTTATGAAACATCGCATGATTTTGGTGGTGAGTATAAATCTTAAAATGTTATTGTAGCTCTTTGGGAACAGTCTGAATTGTCTGTTTTCCATTCATTTTATAGTGAAAAATGCATCTTTATTGATTCTATTAAAAATACTTATATGGTCTCCTGCGCCACTGTGACATGCATTGTGAAATGATTGGTCTACTTGATAGACAATGTTTGTTCCAAATATAAATATATATATACGTAATCACATAATTAGGCTTGAGTTAAAGCTGTCACTATCAAGGACTGTACTATTGATATAATTGCGACATTGTAAGGGTAAAAATGCTACGTTCAATATCCCGATATATCGATATGAAATAACGATAATTCATGTTTTTCAAAATTGAACATATAAGCTGTTGAGTGAGAATTGTTTCTTCTCTGTGTCTAAATTCTTTATCTTTTTGAAGGATTGGAACGTACTGATTTTGAAGAATTTGCCTATGTCAAATTGATCGCATTTTTTTTATCAAAATTGTTCTCCTTTTAAAATTTTGTAAATTTTATACACTTCATTTTCTCAGTATTTTATTTCATCAAAAGCTCTAGGGAAGAGATAGACTATATTTAATCTTGTGCATATTTTTAAACAAAGAACTTGTGCTTTCTATGAGACTGACAAAAACCATTTTATGTATAGCAAGGGTATCGAGCTTCCTAACTCTGCTCTCTTACTATAACTTCGTATATTTTCATTTGAGTTTCGCTCAAGCCCATAGTAGGAAAGTGCCAAGCTTCTCCGGAGGTAATGTTTGATGAAAAATGAGAGTGCGATATTTGTGCTATTTCATGTAGGCATTCATCGATATCTTCTTGTTGTCCAGCTGACAAAAACCTGTTCAAAGTCTGTAGAACAACGTATGAACATTGTCTTATTTTGCTGACTTTGAACAAGTTAACAAGTAACAAATCAGTGCATGAAGATAACAATCGATATCGTTGATGGTTGTTCATATCGATATATTGATGGAATTGATTCTTGAAATATCATATCGATATTTATCGTCCCCCTTCTAATCGATATTATCCCGATATTGTCCATATCGCGACAGCTTTAGTGTGAAGGGATAAGATTTGGGTATATGCTTTAGGCAGTAAAACCTGAAGCTACAATCACTCTACAAACTACACTAATAAATCAGTATCAGCAATAACTAAGATCTTGTGTTCGGCTACATAAAAATAAAATAAAATAACATTAGAACAACGTTCTGAACGTTGTTCTAACGTTATTTTTCTGACTTTGAACATGTTTTTGCCAGCTGGGAGTATGTAAAATTTTGTCAAATTTCACTATTTCCATTACCTTAGCGAAATTAATTGTTTCCGAGATTAATTTCTGCGTATTTCGTCAAAATCACAAATATTTATCTTCGCGAAATATTCAAATTAGTGCAATCTGCGAAAATTTGTCCATGCAAAATTTTTGCAAAAAATTCATGATATTTATTCTCAATTTTTAGTACTGCAAGCCCTAAAACTCTCAATGTGTCTATATACCTAGATAGACAACATTTTAACCTCTGGGTGAAGTTACTCCACCAGGAGTAGATATTTCGTAAAAACTTCAGATAGAATCAATTCACAAGTCAATCTTCGGGAATAGAAAACAATAAAAACTACTTTAAGAAAATATATTATAAGAAAATATGGCATCTCCCATTCATTTTCATCTTAGGCAGCCTTTATGTGGACCCCTAAATGAGTTTTAACCAGTCAAATGCAAGATCTGTTAGAGTGAAACTCATTTAGGGGTCCATGTAAAGGCTGCATTAATGATCAAAATACTGTAGCTGTTTAAAAATAGAAAAGTAAAAATTAAAAATAAAGATAATGAGCTCTATGAAGTAAATATAAGTGTGAACATCAGGGTTTAAAATACTGTGGAGTAGAGATTTTTCAGAATATTTCCAGTTAACTGGCTGAAAATATTCCGAATAATCTCTCCTCGCTAGTGATGACTGGCAGTTATTTTAACCCCTGAAACACATAAAGTGAGTCATCATAAAGAAGTGAGTCAGATATTTGAAATAAGAACAATAATCGCTGTGGAGTGTGGAGGAAAGATTTGTAGCCTGAAACCATGCTCAAAAATTACTCCTCCAAAGTGATTACTTGCTCTTATTTCAAACACTGGGGAAATTCATTTAATATTATCACAATGTTTCAACAGGTGAATGAATGTTACTCACTCTTATAAATAACAAGACCTCTGAATTTACGATGGCATTCCTCTGTGGAGGAGCATCTTTGGAGGCTAATTTGCAGTCTCCAGATGCTCCTCCACAAGGGAATGCCGATGTGAATTCAGAGGTCAGAATAATTTTAAACAACGTAGATAACAGTGAACATTGTACGAATCATAAAATAAAATGGTCAGTACTCGGAAGCTATACAGGTCAGTTTCTTTCTAGTCTGAAGCAATGCTCAAAAATCACTTCTCCACAGTGATTATTTCTTCTTATTTCGAATACTGCAGGTAGTGCTAAAAATAAAAACAAATACTTCAAATTGTAGGTTGAAGCTTATTTAAAAAATTACTCCTCCATAGTTATTATTTGATTATTTGCTCTTAAGGGGGGTGTAAAGGAAATATTACCTCTGTGGTGAACATTTTGGAAAATATACCTGAAACCTAAAATATTGCTTATTTTATTAATCTGACCTTTTTAACAAATCTAGTTAGAAAAACACGACAAAAAACATCGCATACCAACAGAGACTTGTTGAACTATAAAACGCTATCTTATTTTATTGTCTCGGGATTTACTTCAAAAGTTATGATAATTTATTTGTTAAAAAATAATTAAAACCATGTTTCTTACGTATCTTGTTAATTATGTAATTATTTAACAAAATAAGATACCGTATAAGAGCTCAGAATGTCACGAGTAATAAGAGATTTTTTTTTGTTGTAGCCATAGCTACTTTTGTTAGAGGACTTGGTTTTGTCTAACAAATCTATCCTAATTTAGGAAAAAAACGTAAGTCGTAAAAACGTGAGGGAATTTTTATATGAGCTCACATATTTTCTATGAAAACGAATAATGGAATTTGCTGGTATTGTTCTCAAACATTTAATCTTTTTGATGCTCCTATTATCATTTTAATATTCACAAAACAGTTATTCTTATTTTTTATGAATAACTAATTAGTTTAAAAAGACTAACACACGAGAAAAATACCCACTCATTTCCTAAATATAATTAGCTGTAGAAATGAATGAAATTTTCTTTTTCCTTAATTTTTGGAATCTTGCTATTTTTTTTCATATTTATAAATATTGCATCTTAAAGATCATAGAGACACTCACAACATATAATAAATTCAAAATGTAAGAAAATATATAAACGTTTTTAACTTTTTTCCTTTACACCCGCCTTAACACTCTTCATTGTAGATTAATTTGTTTCAAATTTATTGATTTTTAACGTCTTTAAAGCAGCTAAAGGATCTGCTCTTGAAATTTTATTATCTATCAGATAAATTGTGCAGGAGAAGAACTGTGCATGGACCTTTGGGATACAGAGATTATTCACTCTAATTTGAACGACTGAATATTTAAAATAAATCTATCTTAATCTTTTCACCTAATCATCATAAGATTTTGTCTAGACTTGCGACATATTTTTTTTTTGCAGATTAAGTAAACATGAAGAGTGTTTAGTCAATTGCAAGATCATTGATTCAGTACACCTCCTCTAGGATCGAATTTTGGAGATGGTCTCTTACATAGTGTAAGCTGTACATGCTGTTACTAAATTAAAAGTAAATAATCTAAATGATCTAGATCCCATCCTTATAGAATTTTTCTTTTGTTATTCTTTATTTTGGAGAGGAAGCCAAAATATTACATAGTATTTCTTTTTTTCCATTTTATGATTTAAGCTTTGCATTTTTTTTGGTATGAAGAAACCAAATCTTAGGCTCTGGAGGTGTATTTTTGAAAACATTACTAAAAACCCTTTGAAGCTGAAAACTGAACTCAAAAAAACACTTCTCTACAGGTGATATCTGAATGTTAATTTGAGTGTCTCCGGTTTGCAGATTAAATTAATTTTTTTTATAAGTATCGTCTAAATTTCGCTCGCCCTATCCCTCTTGGATTTGTAATTATAATGTGATGCTTTTGACCTGAAATTATAAGATATAAAAATATTTTTATGTATATTTTCTACACAATTTTGAAATTTTCATATCGTACAGACAATAAGAACTGGTGTGTCTTGTGATGAAATCACCCATAAAATTAGGATAATTTTGTAATATTTGGCATTTCATAGCAGCTAACAAAGATACTTTGACCAAAGTTGTTATAGCTTTTCTATAAGCATAGGATAAGAAAATTGAAATTGAAATCTTACATATGACAAATGATGGCATCAGCAAAAATTATGAGCAGATGTCATTGATTTCAATTTTTATGAAAATTAGGCATGTTAGGCTACAGGTGTGCTAAGTTCTAAGCATACTGTACCATTCATGCTTCTTTCACACATTAGATAGATGGGGGACCCTCCTAAGTAAAATAACCCCATCGACCCCCCCCCCTTCCACGGTTAAATAGTCCCTTTCATGCTTGCAAAATGCTTTAATAGCTTGTGTTTCCACAAATGATACAATATAGTTGAACAAGTTAAATTTTCTTTTAAACAAGAACTTCCTTGCAGTAAGGAACCATCTCCAGAATTCATTTTAAAAAGCCAGATATTTTAGCAGCTTTAAAGAAGACAAAATCATTAAATTTGAGAAAAATTAATCTTCAATGAAGAGTATTGATTCAATGAGCTTGTAATTGATTGGTTTCTTTGGTACGAAGAAACCAATCAATTGCAAGATCATTGATTCTGCACTCTTCCCCCTAGGAACAAATTTTAGAGATGGCCCCTAAATGACATTAGCTCCATACTCTGTTCACAAAATCTGGGCATGTTTTCAAATTCATACATTCATAGAAGGCAAAAATTTACATCATTATTTAGTCATTGCACATCATGTCATTTGTTTGGCTTCAGGAAAATTAGGTCTTTTAACTTCTTTAAAGCTGCTAAAATGTCTGCTTATTGAAAGGAATTTTAGAGATGGTACCTTTGATAAAATATATTCCCAGGGTTGCCTGGTGCTTAGCATATGTTTAATTTCTAAGGAGTCATTTTTACTCAAATCACGGGTCGCTTAATTAAACATTCCGGTCCAAGTATGGGGTGGGCGTTTATTTGAGAGGGGCACTTATTAAATTCATTGGCAAACCGAGAGAATTAATAACGAAAAAATAAAAAAACTGGTCCTCAATTTAACCACTAAGCATAAAAATATGGCTACTTTTATTGCAAATCTTCTATTATACATCTTCGTCAACATCATTGTCTTCTCAGAACATATTCGAATAAGTGCAAACAAACTCTCTATAGAAAATGGGCATTTTTTTTTTAAATGCGGCACTTATACCAGCATTTACAGTATATATTTAGCGAGAATGAAGAAAGCAATTTATTGCAAGCTTGTTGAAAGAAAAACTAACTGTTACGTTACTTTTGTGGTGAATATTTAGGAAAAATAAACACTACATGATATTTTTGCAGAGCTTTATATACTTGTGAATATATGAAACGATAATTATACCACTATTTCAAATTGCAAAACAAAGCTTCTATTCTATCACCTTACTTATGCTTTTATTAATTATTTATAGCATTAATCTGTTGAGATATAAAGTCACACAGTTTTGAACTGGAGTAGGGATTATCTCCAATATAATATTTGTAGAGAAGAGTGCTGAGTCAACGATCTTACAATTGATTGGTTTCTTCATAACGAAGGAACCAATCGATTGCAAGCTTGTTGAGATAGCACCCTTCATTTTAGATTTTTAAGAATAACTTTTAATGTTTACCACTACAAAAACATATGTTCAAAGAACTTTTTCATTTATTTGTGAGTCATTGTAAAAAAAGTTCTTTATATTTTATATATATGTATAAGGAATATAAGGAAAACGGGAAATATTAAAAAGGAAAAGACAAAAAAATAGGGTGATAAATATTTATTGTCTGGTGAATCAAATATATTGATTGAATGAAAACACTCAAAACAAAGTATGAAAATATATTTAAAAAATATGAATCATGTGTGTAAAACTAAAATATACGAATATATAATTAGCAGTGAGCAAATAACTGCTGTGGAGGAGAAATGTTTAAACGTAGCTTCATGGTTTATAGCCTGAAAGCATGCTAAATTATCCCTCTTTTATACCGATTATTTGCTCTCATGGCTTGAAATAACAGCTGGTTATCACTGTGGAGGAGAGATTTTTCAGGATGAAAATATTCTGAAAAATCTCTCCTCCACAATGATGACCGACTGTTATTACAAGCCTTGTGCTCTTAAATGTCTCGAGCACGAACTACGCAATTCTAATTAGTATCTTTGGAAAAAAGTTTAATCAGTCGGTAAAGTAAGAGTAAATAACTGTACAGGAGGGGTTTTTGAGCATAGCTTCAGGCTCCATTATGTTATTATATTAACTTTGACCACTGATAATATTAATGCTGATATGTTGGATGATTTGTGCGTGTTTATCTATTGTACATTTTAACACATGTTTTTGTGAGGTGTCCGTAGAAAGTTAGATGAGGAATTGCACAACAACATAAATTTATATTATAGGAAAGTGTATTGAACCAATAGTCTTGAGATTGCTTAGTTTCTTCATAGAAACCAATCAAATGCAAGCTCATTGACATATCACTCTCCATTACAGACAATGAATGGTGTTGAAAATGAGGAGTGATGGAGGAGGGAATTTTGAGTAACGCTTCAGGCTTAGTAACCTGAAGTTATTCTCAAAGTTTACTCTTCAACAGTGATTATTTACTCTTATTTTGGCCACTGAAATGCCTTGTTTTTACATTATATCTTTCTCATTTATGCTACATGAAGGTCAAAATAAAAGTAAATGATCACTGTTGAGGAGAGATTTTTGAGCATAGCTTTAGGCTTTGTAGTGATTGTACTAGCAGGTTAAACATTCTTTTGTGTTTTGTTAGAAGCAGTGGTCAAATTAAGAGAGCACGTAATCACTGTGGAGGAGTGGTTTTTGAGTTTAACTTCAGGTTATAGAGCCTAAAGCCATGCTCAAAAATCCTTCCTCCACAGTAATTATTTGCTTTTATTTTGATCACTGAGAAGGGTTTCAAATGAGTTTTTTTCTGCCTTGTAGAATTTTAGTGCTTAAAATAAGAGATGTGGATGAGGAATTCGTAATGTAGCTTCATGCTATAAAGTTTAAAGCTGTAATAAAAAATCACTCCTCCACAGTGATTATTTGTTCTTGTTAAAAGCAATGGAATTTGAAGATCATTGACTCAGTACAGTACTCTGCAAATATTATTGTGAATTGTTTGAAATAAGGGCAAATAATCACTGAGGAGGAGTGACTTTTGAGCATTGTTTCAGGCTATAAAGTCTGAAACCATGCTCAAAAATCCCTCCTCCACAGTCCCGGTTCAAATGTACTCCTCCGGTTAAAATTTTGGGCAACATCCGTAGAAGCATTGTTGTCTATCTTATGGTTCTGGCCATGTTTCAGGGTAACATAGGATTAAAATCTGAAGAAGGTCAAAAGTCCCCCCTCTCCTAGTAGTGACCATGGCCTTGAGAGGAAAATATAATAATTCCAAATATTTCTTAAATCTATAAATAGAAATAGAACATTGATTCATAATTTTCTTGGCTTGATTTATTGGATTGCTCAGATGACAACACCGATTGTAAGTAAACTAAAAGCTATAGTTTGAAATGACCAAATATATAATACTACTTATTCAATAGGTACACAATACAGTAATAATGGTGAATATCCTAGAACAACGTCGAAGATGTTGTTCTAACGTCTTTACTACGGACTTTGAACAAGTTTTTACCTACTGTGTTAGATGCAGTAGTAACTCCTTGTAATTGGCGGTCTTGCTTATTTCTATCCCGTTTGCTTTCTGATGTATGCTTGCCTTCCTTTTTGGATAGCATATATAAATTTTCATAGCTTTTTTTGGAATTTTTTAAACAGGACCCTTATTGATAGCAGCTATGTATATTAGCTTTTAGCTGAAAAGTGCTATCCTGAATAAATATTCATGAAATAAATGAATAAAACTTCCTCGCCATGGTCATCTCCTTGCTGGGCAGGTGAACCAACAAAGAAAGTTTGATGTATACTAGAGAGCAAGAGAAGTGTTTTTGAGTACAGCTTCAGCTTTGCACCTCTGTACTTTAAAAAACACTCCTCCACCGGTGATGTCTTTCACAGTTAGTGATGCTCTCATATTTTGCAATTTTTGAAATGCCATTGCATTGCACTGTAATGCAGCTTTCTCATTGTGGATTTGTATAAACTTGAAGCAAGTATTATTGACAAATATAGTTAAACATTTCAGACCTTCAAATTTTCCCATCAATTTTGTGTAATAATCCATATTGTAACTGTATCCTAGTAATATGTCAAGCCTGAATATAACTGCCGGACATCAACTGTGAAGGAGTGTTTTTGGAGTATAGTGTTCAGCTTAAAATCTGCACACTACTCATAAAACACTCCTCCACAGGAAAAAATTGTTAACTCTGAACTTTTATACAAAATCCCACAAGCTTGGTTTTGTACTTTCAGTTTCGGGTTAATATATTTCCGTATTACCCTCGGAAATATTTGATAGGCTTAATACTGAACATATCTAATGTGTAGATTGGTGAAGGAGAGAAATTAATTACCACAGTTCTTTTAAATGGAGAACGTCTTCATGTGCGGGTACACGTAAGTTGAATTTATTATTTATAAAGAGCGCCCTTGGTTTTCAGACCCTTATATCTATCCATGATATCCAATCATAAATCTTCACTACCATGCATTATTTTTGGCTAATACCAGACAAAACGTCTTATATGAAGATGTTAACATCTCATCTACAGGTGATGTTCAACAATTATTTTTTGGCTTGTTGATGGCACTCGGAGTACATTAGCATATATTTTATTTTTTTGCTTCCTATTTTACAGCATCAGTGTTCGAAATAAGAGTAAATAGGGATTTTTGAGCATGGCTCGAGGTTTTATAACCTGAAGTTAAACTTAAAAACCACTCCTTCGCAGTGATTATGTGCTCTCTTAATTTGATCACTGCTTCTAACAAAACACAAAAGAATGTTTAACCTGCTAGTACAATCACTACAAAGCACTACAAAAATCACTCCTCCGCAGTGATTACTTGCTCTCTTATTTTGACCACTGCTTTTGCTAGATGCTAAGCTCAAATGTCGCTCCTCCACATTAATCGTTTGCTCTTATTTTGAATACTGCATTCATAGTGTTTGCAGTGGTTGATATCAATTCACCACTGTGGAGGATTAATGCTTGATGCTATAAAACCAGAAACGATGCTCAAAAACCACTCCTCCACAGTGATTATTTGCTCTTTATTTCAATCACTGTTTCACACAAGTAAGTAAATTTTTGATGTGATTTGATTAGGCAGAGTCTGCTAAATTACGTGGGTCTCGTGCCTTCGTGGGTCTCGTGTGTTACATGCCCTCTATCCTCGTGCCTTCGTAGGTCTAGAATTATCTTGTGCCTTCGTGGGTATAGAAGTAGCTTGTGCCACGTAATTTAGCAGACTCGATTAGGCATTACTTAACTTATTACTCACTTCTTTAGCCGCATGCAAACGGTCAAAATGTATTTGATGCTATTGTTCAACATATTGGTTTAAATGAAATTACATATTTTGGTTTGATGATTATAAAAGGTAACGTCATTTGAATTATTATTAATAACCCCAGCAGCAATCTCCTGACATTTGATTCAAGGACTACTCAACCTCAGGGCAATTTTTCACACTAATTAAGAGGGATTAGTAACCTATAAATAATATTTTAGAAAGTGATAGAGAAAATTCTATCACTATATTGGCACTTTTTATTTTTGCAGATATGATGTCATTTTGCTGTTATTTGGCAAAAAATATTTTAAGACGGTTCTGACTTTCTGACGTTTCGAACTTATTTATTTTTAAGTAAACTTTTGAGTATTTTCATTCAGAATATGCAACTAATTTTTCTGAGCAATCAAGCCTAGTCGAATGAACCCATTGAAATAAGCCCAATATTTGCAAAAAAAAACTTGTTGACCTTTTGGGTTGTATCGTTATGTTTAAAACAGAGACGACTCGTTATACATGGATAGATTGTCCAGCTCTTGTACGTAACGATTCCATCGTGCCCATGGAAACATTTTACATTTCCGGGGGTTAATATTATAATCCACTCCCAATTTAATACACCCGGATATTACAAAAATGCGACTTTAAGCTTCACAGATTATGTGACATCCATAGCCACAATAGATATTTAATCTAACACATCTTGACAACTTAAAAAACAGCGTTAATGGACGTAAAATAACAATGCTAGTGTCAAAGGTCACCTTAATTGCCTTATGGCTGGTATTTAATTTCAGTAAAGTTTTCCCTTTAATGTCAAAAATCATATCAGGGGTTAAAATAATTGGCTGAAAATATTATAAAAAATCTCTCCTCCACAGTGATAGCCAGCAGTTATTTTTAACCCCTAAAAGAGGAAACCAATTAATTGCAAGCTTGTTGACTTAACATCAGTGATCAAAATAAGAGCGCAGTAACCACTGCTGAGGAGGGATTAATGAACATGGCTACATGCTGCAAAGACTGCATCTATGCTCAAAACCACACCCCCACAGTGATTATTTGCTCTTATCTTAAGCACCAAAAATACCATTTTTGATTAGATTGATGGTCAAGTCTCAGAATAACTGTCAGACATTACCTGTGGAGGAGTGCTTTTTAGCTTTGGAGCTGAAAACTATGCTAAAATAATGCTTCTCCACAAGTGATATCTGGCTGTTATTTCCAGGTTTGCATGTCTAGTGTTTGAAGTAAGTACAATGAATCACTGTAGAATAGCTTTGTAGCCTGATGCTATGCTGCAAAAACACTCCTCCACAGTGATTATTTGCTCTTATTCCGAACACTGATGGGGACTGGTTAATAATTCCTAAGTAGAGTTTATTGATATAATACATAAACTTTTTTTGCGGCAGCATAATATCTAGCGAGGCACTGATATTACGTTCAGTCGTTCAGAAAAGTGATATTTAAGGACAATCTCTAAAATTCGTTCTTAGGAGAAGAGTACTGAATCAACAATCTTGCAATTGCTTGGTTTCTTCGCACCAAAAAAAAATCAATCGATTGCAAGCTTTTTGACTGAACACTCTTCATTGTAGATTAATTTTTTTGTAGATTAAATTTATTTAAAGCTGCTAAAATATCAGCTTTTTGAAGCGAATTTTGGAGATGGCTCCTTAAAGATATTATTCAGTGGAGGCAAACACAGCTGGTTTTTGATTGCTTGTCACAAGGAAATATAATTCATTATTTTAAAATTGATCAGTATATTGAAATTTTAAAAAGATTTTCTTGTTCTAATATTAAATATTGGTCATATATAATGTCTATATTATAATGTATTGTTTATATACATACTGTTAAAAGAAGATCTCTGTCACCTATTACTCATAACTGTCGAAAGATTAATTTCTTCAAGATTGAATTTCGTTTTTTTCTTGAGAGCTTTGCAGACTAGACAAAATTATTTTATGTTTTTAATCCAAATAGAGACTAAGGAATAACCTGTGTCAAATCATATATAATTTTGTTTTTATGACGCATATCCAAGCTTGAAAATAAGTGTTGGATATCTGTGGAGGAGTGTATTTGAGTACAGTTTTCAGTTTTTGCAGCTGAAAACTGAACTCAAAAAACACTCTTCTACAAGTGATGTCAGATATTTTGAGACTTTCATAAGGGACCATCTCAAAATTTTGCTCCAAAACCAACTTCTTTGTTAGGGTTAAATCAACTAAAATTTACAAAAATCAATCTGTACAGAAGTGTGTTAGGTCAATGAACTTGCAATGGATTGGTTTCTTCGAAATGAAGAAACCAATCTATTGCAAGATCATTGACTCAGCACTCTCCTCTACAGATTTTATTTTTGAGAAGGGTACTTATATTGACTAGCTTATGCTAAGTTAAACTGGAGCTGACCAGTTTGTTGCTACTTGTTACAGGAGAAATCATTTCGGTTGCTCATTCATATTCTGTCTGTTTATGTCTATTGTTGTCTATCTGATCTTGGTTATTGCACATCTTTAGAATTTTTGCCACAAAACGACCACATGCCTACTTGACACGCATTGAAAGCAAGATTGTTCATGCAAAGATGCGTCTAGTTCTTATTTCCATCACTGCATATTATACTCCTCCCCCGTCCTGTTTTTTTTACTTTAATGCTCCAAAACCAGCGCAAGTGTTGAGAAGTTTATAAGGGCATTATACGCTATGATTTTGTAGCAAAAAGTGGCCATAGAAAGTAATAATTAACATTTCAAGGAAGAGAAAAAAACTTCTGTTGAATATAAAGGCTTGCAATAACCATAATAGTAGTAACTACCCACACAGGCGATAGAAACAAAATATAAAACTATTCATGAAGAAAAAATAGTACAAAGGTAATGTTTTTATTGAACTTGGTTGTCTCAGTCACAACAAAACCAGGCAGTAACTGGTCTAATGCGATGTTTAAAAAAAAAAAAAAAATGAAACAAAACAAATCCTTTACAGACACTCTTTTATTACATTTGGTATGTACTTTTAATAATGTCCCATGCTTATGACACACTTAAATGGAAGTATTTTATATATGTTCAATATAATTATTCCTTTAGTACTGTTGCTAGCAGGCACAAGAATATCAAAGTGTTTTGCATCTGCTTCATGCTCAAAGTGCTCAAAGTACATGATACAGTCATATTATACTACATTGACATGTTCTAAAAGGTGGACGGGTCCCTAGGGACTCTGAGATCTAGGACCCGCAAAAGTGGGATCCTAAAAATGGAACCCCTGGATCACTAAAAACAGGACCTCTAAAAGTGGGACCCCTGAAAATTAGAAAAAGTTGGACAGCATTACATTATGAAATGTAGGCTTTAAGGAAGTCAATCTTTATTGGATACTTTTACTATAATGAAATTAAGACTTTAAGCAAGTCCTTAAAGTACAACTCGTGGACTTTGAACAAGGCATTGTATACATGTACAATAATGAAACAAAGACTTTAAGCAAGTCAAACTTCATAGAGCCTTTAAATACAAGTCATGTACTTTGCTCTAGTTATTGGACACTTGGGAGATAATGAAGGGAATAGTTAGCAAGTCAAACTTTCGTAGAATCTTTCAATACTGCAGAATACATATGCACTGTATAAGTGTTTAGGACTAAGATCCATATCACAGACGGTATATATTTTACGCAATCTTTAAAAAATATTTTAGAATTAAAAAACAAATTTAGCAAAATCGAACCCTACTTTAAATTTAAAAGATTTTGAAACGTTTTCATAAAATAGTGTCTGCAATGGAGAGTAGCTTGTTTTATTTTCTATCAATCTTACAATCGCAATTAGCTAGTTATATTATACCGTTAGTGAAGACGTCACATGAAGGAAGTATGCTTAAAGTCTGAGATCTCTTTTTAGTTGCTTTGAGCAAAGTTTTTGCAAATATATTTGTAGGAACTTCACACTTCCTTAAACATTCAGAGGGCAACCAATCTATAAAGAGGATAGCCGAAAAATAAAACAATAGCTAGATAATAAGAGATGATATGGAAGTTGATTAGTGACGTCAATGTTATGTTTTTGCTAAGTTAAGTTTGCTAATATTATTTGATGTCGACATCGATTTCGATGTCGACATCAAAGCATGTCCAACGTCAACTTATTCAATGTTCACATCGAATTCTTAAGTCGACATTAAATTTGATGTTAACATACTATTCGATGTGAACATCGAACACATTGAATAGCATTACATATTAACATTGAATTTCCTGTCGACATTCAACTCGATGTTGTCTTATTATTCTCAAGTCAACTTACTATATTCGATGTCGACTTATTTTTGATGTTGACATCGAGTTCGATGTACCGTTCGATATTGACATACTGTTCGGTGTCAGCATGCTGTATGATGTTGACATCAGGTATACTTTCAAATAAATGGTACTGATGGCACTGATAAGCTTCGGTAGATATTGATAGTGGTACTAAAATCCTAATAAAACTCAGATGATGATATTTAGTGGATTTAGCAAGTTTAGTTAATCCTATTTTATCTAGGGGGCGTGGGCAAAAATGCCCTACCCTGCAAATTTCTATTAATAATTTTTTTGTTGTGTGTAGTAATTGTTGAGATTTCACAAGTCTACCACAATACCTATTACAAACATTTTTATGGAAAATGTTTTTATTTTTGGCTATCGTTGCAGGTGTCCTGTGACCACGTCCATTTTTAACCAAAACTGTAAATAGCATTGGAAATTTATATGAAATGATAATTATTACAATCAATATGTTATTACGATTGTTTTTATTCATTTTTCATCATTTGCACTGAATTGTTACGAAATAATACGTTGAACACATGAAAATTCGATTTTCTATTATTTTCAATGAATTATATTGATCTCAAGACAATAGAAAGACAATAGCCTATTTTGTAATACATTTTTGAACATTTATTAATTGAGCTTGATGAGTCCATTATCTGTGCCAATTTTTATTAAGAAATTCAAAGCATTTTAGAAGTTAAGGGGATGGAGAATTTTTGCCCCTTCCCCACATTCCCCTCCCT
>JAULBZ010002498.1:0-18632 GCA_032360805.1 Neoturris breviconis | reverse complement strand
GGGGTTAACTTTTTTAAAAAATTCCCCCCCCCCCCCCCCCCCCGTAATTATTAATATTTAAGGATCATTTATATGACAAAATTTTAAACATCAGGGGGGGGCATGACCATACCCATTGGCAAAAAAACTTGTTCAAAGTCCTCAGTAAAGACGCTAGAACAACGTCGTTCGACGTTGTTTTAGCGTCTTTACTGCGGACTTTGAACAACTTTTTGCCGACCGGGTAAGTTTTGTATGATAAGAAATATATTCGCGATCGAAAGATTTTCAAGTAGCAGTACTTCGTCATGGGTATCAAATTCCTTGGTTTTATACAGTAATAGTAATTGTTTCCTGGCTTTCCTGGTTATCCTTGAAAAGCAATAATCATTTTTATAAGTTTGATAAATAAAACATTACTAAGGGATGTTTATCACTGAAGATTACAAAGAGTTTATAGTTATGTGTCTAGTATTAATCTGAAAATTCTATAGTATCCGTGTATTTATATAATATATAATATATTCATATAATATAGTATACGCTTTATATAACATACGTCTAAATCGAAGAAGAAAGAACACCAAATACGTTTCCGGGAAAACTCCGTATATGAATAGTGTGCTTCCATATATGGTAATACAAAGTCCGCATATGGTAGTACACAGTCCATATTTGGTAATACACAGTCCATATATTGCAATGCATAGTCCATATATGGTAATACACGATCCATATTTGGTAATACACCGTCCATTGCAATACATAATCTATATATGTAATACAAAGTCTATATAGTATTACACAGTCCATATATGGCAATAACACAGTGATAATACACAGTTCATATATATATATATATATATGGTAATGCACTGTCCATATATGGTAATACACAGTCCATATACGTTAATACGCAGTACATACATGGTATTACACGGTCCATATATGGTAATAACACAGTAAAAACATGGTCATACATAGACTGGAGTCGTACGTTTCTCAGAGACCCACCCGGCTATAACGTAAAATCGAGGATAATCGGGAAATCGGAACCTAAAAAGACGTAATAAAAGGCTAGGCAATACACAGTTCGTAGTAATACACAGTGCATATATGGTAAATACACAGTTCTTATATGTTAATACACAGTTCATATATGGAAATAAACAGTCTTTATATGGTAATACACAGTCCATATATGGAAACACACAGTCTTATGATAATACACAGTCCATATATAATAATACACAGTCATTGGAGGTATCCATGACCATATTCGGTATGATGATGTATTGATTCAAAGAATGGATCGCTTCTCTCTTTACTACGGAGACGACCAGATTATGAACTACAAATCACTCAACAGGATCGAAAATGCTAGTACGATTGTTGATCAATGAATGTAAGGTAAATACAATCTTTAAATCTCTTGAGGAGAGGAATTTCTTGAAACGGACGTTTGCGGCGATCGTCGTGAGTAAACTTTTGAGATTGAGATTCAGAACAGGCATTATACATCCCGCAGCAGCTAGTAAATCCGATCATTTTCTGATTAGAATTACACTTCCTGATTCCTATTAGACTTACGTTACTCGTTAGTAGATCTTACAAGAAAATTGCCTTTTCGTATTAATATGGCTATTTTACGTATCTTAGTATTGATCAATATGATAAATAATTCTAAAACAACTGTCTTTAAGAAAGTAAAAGCATCGGGAAAGCAAAACGTCAAAATGGGGGTCGTCCAAAAATTCGAAATGAAAACAAAAGTGAAAGTGGTGACAGGAGGAGATTGCTCTATAAAATGAAAGGTAAAATATACGATTTTTATTTATTAATCTACAGCTATAAGACTTGCTACCAACTTCATGTTATAGATTCATGCAGTGCACATGATTAGAGCCTGCTTGACTCAAACACCATCGAAAAGTAAAAACTCTCTAAGGTCACTTGCATGCTGCTGGCTGACTGAGTTGCAATAATATAGCCAGTAGTAGATCGAAATATTCTAGCTAGCTAGACTAAATGTCTACCTTATAAACTTTAGGAGGTAGCTACTGATGTAGTTAGATAGATATACCTGTACTATAGTAACTATGGTGCTGTAGTTATATATTGTTTCAAAAAGGCTGATGTTTCAAAAAAAACAACCCAGATGTGATGAGGTGGATTATTACTAATTTTAAAACAACAACGTGTCTGCAGCTATGTCAAATGTCTGGCAGTATGTCTATTTGACTGCCTGGCCAAACCCTTACTGCTCTGTGAATAAGGAAGAGCAAACCTCAACAGGGGGTGCCGATCCCCCAGATATTCACACCGGGTTTTCCGACTTTTTACAGAGTAAAGAGACCAACCCCTGACATACACCGGACATGTTCGGGGGGTTTCCGGGGGGTAAATTCGTGACTTTATCAAGTTAGAAAATTCCTCCGTACAAAGTCCAGGGTAAATCAATAGTTTTTTTCGAATCCCCGGGCATCCCCTTGGACACCCTTGTAAATGTCTGGGGGTTCAGCATGCTCCTACCTCAACACCTGTCCCCGATAAAAGGCATTTATTCTGGGAGCAGTATGTACTTTTTTTATCAGCGATACTGTTTCAAATTTTCAGGAAGCTAAAAATTATTTCAGGGAAGAAACATTTGTGGTGTCGTTGCTGCAAAATTTGTACAATTTCGCATAACTAAACTTTTTCGTGTTTAAATCATTATTTCGTGGAAATCTGATGTATATATGTATATTTATATACATATGCTCTCTTTTGTATGCAGCCTAGCTCTAATTTTAAGGAAATTGTATTAGGGAAAACAAAGCACAAGAAAAATGAATGTTAACACGAACTTTAGCGAGCAGAAACTTTCGACATTGTCGCAAAAGTTTATGACACAAAATTTGTCAAAACCATGCCTTCGCAAAGTTTATTTGCAAAATAATTCAAAACCACGTCCTTGTGGGTTTTTTTAAAAATGGCCCGATTCGCGTATAAGTTTATGCCCACAAATTACAAAAATTTAGCAAATCTCTGTCTTTGCAAAAGTTTATACTCGCAATATTTTGTGCTCTGAAAGTATATAACAATAGGTTTATTCATTGAAGAATTTATCAATAATAGCATCGAAATGAAAATGTTTGCGCTTTTAATATATTTTTTTCAGCAATATATTTTTTGCAGTCACTACTTTTCAGATAATTTGCAGGAATAAACTTTCGCGGTAAACTGAGTTTTAGATAGTTCGCAGGAACTTACATTTACGTAAAAAAAGATCATGAAGTTTATTACAAGTGTGTTAGGTCAATGAGCTGGCAATGGATTGGTTTCTTCGGTACGAAGAAACCAATCCATTGCAAGATCATTGACTCAGTACTCTCCTCAACACATTAACGATAAACAAATTTTACGTATTTAAAATGAACCATACACTAAATTAAGGTACGTTTAAAATTCGCGAATAAAGTGACCCGTTAATTTTCTATAATGAGATATGCTTTGACCATTTGATTAATGAAATCCACAAAATTTGAAGAGCGTAGTAGCTAGCTTCTCCGAAACATTTATACGGTACTTTTCGTTCTAAAATTAAAACACTTTTAGGCTACTGGATTGCAGAAGGTTAAAAAAATAAAATAAATAAATATATGAAAGTTTGGTATGAAAATACGTAGAGAGTATAAAAATAGAAGATTTTATTTTATTTATTAAAAATAACCTACAATCTTGGACAAAAAATGCTGTAGACAAAGTGAAATCTTTGCAAAAAGTCGAAATTTCAACTTGTGGAAAAAGTCTAGTTTGG
The DNA here is from genome assembly GCA_032360805.1 of Neoturris breviconis. Classification (NCBI taxonomy): domain Eukaryota; kingdom Metazoa; phylum Cnidaria; class Hydrozoa; order Anthoathecata; family Pandeidae; genus Neoturris; species Neoturris breviconis. The sequence goes on along the minus strand of JAULBZ010002498.1, from coordinate 14,854 downwards.
AAAAACTCGTAACATCCCTAAGTCTTAAGTCTACTCGATAAATCTCTGAGATAAATCTATAGGGAGTTTTTGTGGTCGTATTCTGCGTTTTTGTTTTGCTTGTGGCGTGTTTTGCTTGCCAAAATTTGTAAAAAGTATCTGTCTTAATTTCAACAAGACGCCGGATCGGCTTGAAAAATCCCGCCTTTCCGGATGAATATGACATTGAAAGATCTAGTAGATATATGTGCTGTAACTGGAACTGGGTGAGACAAAATTGTGCATACAGTATAAAACTATTATCTAGCTACCCTAAAATTGAAAAATTCAATTACTTTAATTTTAATAACGCCCAGATCATTTACGGTATAAACAGTGTTAGATATACATTCCAATTTAGAGCAGTTCTAGAATACAGCCAATATGGGAATAGGTTGTAGGTGTATCACATTAAAACTGACACACTTTTAACATAAAAGACAACTTTATTAAGGTTATACATAGGAAATACCAATGAGACTGAGGTAACATCGCATCCAAGGTTCCACCATAATAAATATTCCCACGCAATATACAAGATAAGTTTATATCGGATTTCAATACTGTAGTAGCACATCATGATTCAGTGTTCACAACACTTTTACAAAACCATTTTCCCTGAGTTTTCCCTGATTTTCTCCTGTTTTAAAAAATGTTTCCCTGAGTTTTGATGTAAAAAAAGTATATTTTTTCCCCTGATTACCTGAAAACTTGACAAATATTATTGACAAGTGGTCTTGAATCTTTGAAACATGCATTCTCTATATTGGAAGAATAGATGGAAGAAATAAAAAGAATCAGGAAATTATCATACAGGTTTGAATCACAAAAAATATAGAACGTAAAAATAAAATCTATACTCTCAATATAAATTCCCAGAGTTTTCTCTGAGTATTATGATATTTAAACAAATTTCCCCTTTTTTTTCAGTTTTCCGAACTTTTCACTGGTTTTCCAGGGGCTTTATTTAAGGGTATAAACTTTTGCGGGGAATAAACTGTCACAGTGTTTTTTACTTATTTGCGCGAAATATCTAAAACTCAGTACTGCAACAGTATATTCCCGCAAAATATCCGAAATATAGCAACCGCAAAAGGTTATTCCTGCCCAAAAAAAATAAAATAAAAACTCAAACATCTTGACGCATTTATGAATTCTTCGACAAATAAATCTTGTTAATATTTTCTCTTGTGTTTTGTTTTGTTTTCCCTATCATAATTTCCTTAACATAGTGCTATTTGAGGTAAGATCCTACATTATTATCACCGGACCAAAAAAGTTTTAGACAAAATTTCAAAAAATGCCACAAATTCTTTGTAACTTGTAAAGTTGTAAACTGTCTGAAATAGAAATTAAATATTCAAACATTTGCTTTGTCTAATTTTCCTTGTAATTTTAATGTGTAGTAGGTTGGTTGTGTACAAAAGAAAACAAGCATATTATTTTTGCTGAAGGTCATAAGTAAAATTGACAAAAATTTGTAATGTTTTAAAGATAAACGTTTGTTATATAAATAGCTGATTAAATATGGTATACAATGTATAAAATTGCATGCATGCAACAGCTGTTGAGTGGTTGTGGAATTAGATAAAAGCAATTTCAAACGCTGCCAAAATAAAGATTTAGAATGCCAGTTTTCATTGTTGTTAAAATAGACATTTATGTGTCTAGACATCAACATCATCTAAAAGAACTAAAGCCATTTGATAAATTTATCGAACCATGAATTAATTCCAATCAAATTAAATAAATGATTTTGATTGGTTTATATTTACATATTTTTGAATAAAATCCATTTGTTGACGCTGCAAAAATAAAAATATAGATAGATATAACAAATGTTTATCTTTAAAACATTACAAATTTTTGTCAATTTTACTTTTTAACCGTAACAAAAAAAAAGGCTTTTCACCTATGAAAAGACTTTGCTTCAGCAGTCCAATAATGACTTCATTTATTGTAAACTTAATAAGAATAGAATTTTGTATTTTATTATGTTGTTGTTGTTGTTGTTGTTGTTGTTGTTGTTGTTGTTGTTGTTGTTGTTGATGTTGTTGTTGTTGTTGTTGTTGTTGTTGTTGTTGTTGTTGTTGTTGTTGTTGCACTTGCAGTTGTTGTTGCTGTTGCTGTTGTAGTAGTATTTGTTGCTGCTGCTGTTCTCGGAAGTGGTGATTATTTTGCATCTTATTCAGACACTTTATTTCTTCATTTATGTCATCTAATCTTTGTCTTTTTCGTAAAACCTCTTTTTCATTCCTTAGATTTTTAATTTTATCATGAATAACTTTTATGCGATTATCAATGTGTTCTTCTTCTTCTGGCGTGAATTTCTTTTTAATAGGAGAAATGTTTGCAGAAGATACGTTGGAATTGAATTGTACCGTACGTTGCTTATCGTGAATTACTTCAGAGTATGTTGAACTAGGTTTTACACCGTTGAGGTGATCAGATTCTGCTCTTAGATTGGTATCAGGTTCATAACCATCGATCCATTTCTTTTGATTTTCCAGTTGTTTTTGAATTTTTAAATTTTGTGCCATTGTAATAGGTGATAGCTGATTTATTGTTATGAAAGTTGGACCTTGGTTTTTGATAGCGATTTGTTTTTGAGATGACCCCACAACTGTAACGTTATCATGCGACTTTTTTACAATGTTAGGAAGAACTGTTTCAGCATTTATGGCTTTATTACGCTCTTCTAGGTTATGCGAAGATGTGGTTAACTTTCCATAGTGTTTACCGTTGTTTCTTTGTTTATTTTCACTGACTTCACTCAATGAAACATCCCTGGAAATCGGTATCATTGGAGGTACATTTTCTCTTTGTGATGCATCTACGTAGCTCGGAAGTGAAGATATTTCTGACACTTTTTGACTGAAAACACTATGATCAAAATGAGCAGAAAAAGACAGAATAGTGTCTTTTATATCTCTAACTGACGAGGAAGACTTATCAGATGTTTTATTAATATAGACAGATGATGCTATTGATAAAACATCTGTGTTCATGTTACATTGTGCTGTATCTAAAGTGACATTTTTGTCATTATAATTGACAGCTTTTTTGGATAGGTTTTCAACAACTGGGCTTACATTAGCATTATCTTGTGGCAAGCGTAATGATTGCAAGTTAGATTGTTGATTGTCATCAGTATGGGAAGTTAATTGACCTTCCTTTATGTCGATGTTTGCTGTCATGTTTTCTGATTTGATATGGTTGGAATTATGTGATGTTTTTTTGTACAAAGATTCAACTTTTACAATTTTAATCATTCCTTCGGCAAAATTATCGTATTTAATATTTTCAAATCCATTACAAAGATTATCCATTTTAATTTTTTTTGACAACACGCTATCCGGAATGTCGGTATGGGTACGTTTTATTTTCTTATTGTTTTCTTCAACAATAGTATTATTCTCTGTAAGACAAGTTTCTATTTTATTTAGAGTTTTGTTATGATTTACCACCAATTTGTTCGTTGATTTATCACTGAAATATTCTTCCAACTGAAATCTATCTTTTTCATCATCTGTGCTTGATTCATTTACAACATTATTCACATCTTCTATAGTATAAAATAGCGTTGCGCCATTTACATTATTGGATTCTGTCTTATTCATATTTGTCGTTTTTATCCATTGATTCTCATATAATTTATTCTTTATGTCATTATTGATTCCACGTTTTGTTGAAACTACTCTGTTTAAATTTGTCGTGACATTTGATAATTCGTCAAAATCTTTTCTTGTTGGTGTTATTTCACAAACGTTATTTACCTCTGTAATGCTATAATGATGATTCGTATCATCTATGGAATCAATTTTTAAAAGAGCTGGTAACTGCTTTGGCTTTACATCCCGTTCCATAGATTTCTTAACTGTATTGTCGTTACAATTATTTGCAATATCAGCTTTTTTATTATTCGAATCATATTCAGTTATCTTTGTATTAATTTCTTTAACTTCCGATTTAGCTGCATGATTCCTATTTTCCTATAATAAAAGTAGACTTATTCACTGTTCAAAGTAGAACTTGTTACAATGCAATAACTTCCTTTTTGCGAAAGAATTCTCATTTGTTCAGTGTCAAAACGTGTCTACCATCTTAGGACCATTTTGTCTGACTAATTTTCGTATTTTAACTCGATTATCTCGCATTCACCAGTTTGTTTGGATGATCGTGTTCGTTACATAGTTACATGATCGATCAGGAACGAAAATATCCTTTCCGGCTAAATTTTAAGAGTGCTTCGTTTTTGACGAAAATTGGTACGTGACCAAATTTGATGGCGCTGATTCCAAATCTGGGATCAATTTTCCAAAATTCGGACCAAAAATATTCTTTTTGACCTAATTTCACGCAAATTTGACCAAATTTTAAAAGTGCTTCGTTTTCAATGAAGATTGCTACGTGACCAAATTTGATGGCGCTGATTCCAAATCTGGTATTAAATGTTCTAATATTCGGACCAAAAATATTTTTTTTAGCCAAATTCTGGGGAAAAATTAAAAGGGTTTCGTATGAAAATTGGTATTGGGCTAAATTTGATGGTGCTGATTCCAAATCTGATATCAATTTTTCGACATTCGGACCAAAATGTTTTTTCCACATTCTAGCCAAAACTTAAAAGTGTTTTGTTTTTTATGAAAATTGGTATGGGACCAAATTTGTTTCCGATTCCAATCCTTTGCTTTTCCTCTGCTTGGGCTCTTTCCTTCCTTTGACCGTTACCTGTGCCTGTGGTACTTGCCTGTTGCCTTGGGCTCTGTTGCCTTTACTTTGTCCACTTGCCTCTGTCAGGGATCTTTCCTTTGCATGGGGTCATTATCTGGTGCCTTGAATCCGAGCCTTTCATTTGCCTATTTGCCTTTCCTATGCTCTTTATCTGGTGCCTTGGCTCTGTTGCCTTTCTTCTGCCTACTCTTCTCTGCCTATGTTTGCCTACTCTTTCCTCTTTCTGGGGATCTTTCTGGGGATCTAAATTCCAATGCCTCTATTCCTCAGTTTGGTCTTTGATGCCTATTGCCTGTGTTCCTATGCCAGCTTGCCTACCTGTCTTAAAAATTTCGCTTGCGAACACAGTGGCACGCTCACGCTTCGCAAACCTTAAAAAATTGATTGTGCAGTATTTTTTGCCACCTTATCAAATAAATGCTATATCGTTTAGATGTGGAACATCCCTATACTACCCAGCCGGCAAAAACCTGTTCAAAGTCAGCAAAATAACGTTAGAACAACGTTTACAGAACGTTGTTTTAACGTTATTTTTCTGACTTTGAACAGGTTTTTGCCGGCTGGGTAAAAGCATAAATGTACCTCGTTTTCTATCATTTTGAATGTCGTCTTATCTTCTTGCAAGCAGTTTGTTTTATTGTCTCGCTTATCTTTCTCACAATGACGACATTTCCATAGAAGTTGTTTTACCAATATATCAGAGCTTATGTTTGGCTGATGACAAGTTTGGTGATAACCTTAAAATTAGAACAATAAACCTATTCATAAATACATGAAAACGAGGCGTCGGCTGCTCCAAGTAAAACTTGATGCAATGCAATAACTTCCTTTTTGTGCACTTCAGTGCAGGTCTATTGGAGATCATAATCTGTTAATCTGTCATACTAATTAAGAGTTAAAGTTAACCATTTGTTTTACATAGACTTTTTTCTTTTGTCAGTAAAAGAGAACCCAGAATGTTTTATTGGCGGTTGCTGAATTTCGATATGACGGCTCTTCTGTATCACAACCGATCAAATAATCGTAAAGTTTCTCACTATGCTCCATGCTAACTGAAGAACGATTCTCAACACTTTCAACTCAATGTTGTGTAATGAAAACATAACGAAATAGTCAAATTTTTCAAGGTTTTTTTTATGTCATAGAGCAGATGCGACGTAATAATGCCGTTTAGAACATAAAAGGACGCTGTAAATTTGCTTGTGAATACACCTGTTCAAGTCGCGCTTCATTTTCTTTTTAACAAAAAGTGAAGCAACAAAAAAAAAGTCGCGCTCCTTTTTTTAAAAAAAAAGTGAAGCGACAAAAAATAAGTCGCGCTTCATTTTTTTTTAAATAAAGTGAAGCGACAAAAAAAAAAGTCGCGCTCCTTTTTTAAAAAAAAAAGTGAAGCGGCAAAAAAAAAGTCGCGCTCCTTTTTTAAAAAAAAAAGTGAAGCGGCAAAAAATAAGTCGCGCTTCATTTTTTAAAATGTATCACCGAGTTTCATGTTTCATCAAAGAAGTTGTTTGTCAACTTCCTTGGTTTCAATAACGTGGCTTTCCCGAACCATTTACGCGACCTTTGTGTAATGCACGTGGTTATTCCAAAAAGCTAAGCATCAAGTTGGAGTTACCTGACGAAGAGCACAGCTAAGAGCAGGCTAGCTAGTTAGCTATTATACACAGCCGCACAACACAAATAGATAATAAAAACGATAATTAGCTAGTGTAGTGTGCTGATGCAGGCAAAATCTGGCCAGGGGCAACAACACTGATGTTGTGTTGGACATATGCCAACAAAATAAACTTGTACAAATAGCTACTACCATCAAGTAAAAAGGGCATAGTTGATGAAACCCCACTGATTCTCTATCTCTTTACATTCACATTTTCTTAGCCTTGTCAGCTAGAAAAGTCCAAGTCATGGCTGGGGGGATGAAACCCCTTTTATTTAGCTAGCTACAGTTTGGCTTTGTGAAACTAATAAAACGAATGAGCAGGAAAAATAAACACATGAAGCAAAACAGAAAAGGAGTGCATAAGTAGCGTTACTATCATGCATGTAAACAAATGCAAATATGTGCAATCTTTGAAGAAGTGGAGGCAGTGTTTATAAAATCCAGTTTAGGAAAGTCGCGTTAATCATAGTATCTATGCGTTAATAAAAAAGTCACGTTAATTGTTCGGGAAAGTCCCGTTAATCATAAAAAGTTGCGTTAGTAGCTCGGGAAAGTCGCGTTAATCATAAACAGCGCGACTTTTTTTTGGCGCTCCACTTTTTTTCTAAAAAAAAATAGCACGACTTTTTTTTGGCGCTCTACTTTTTTTTCCCCAAAAAAGTAGCGCGTTTTTATTTTTGTCACTCCACTTTTTTTTTCCAAAAAATGTAGCTCAACTTTTATGTTGGCGCTCCACTTTTTTTGTAAAAAAAAAAGAAGAAAAAGCATGACCTTTTTTGGCGTTTCACTTTTTTTAAATTATGAAGGGCGACTTTGAAGTGGCACATACATGCCACCGTAAAAAACACATGTTGTAAGTCCTACTTTACTACAAAACGTTTTTAAACATTTACGAGCAGCGTGGATTGGTGAATCAAACCGCACCAAATTCATTTCCTAAGCAGTTCATTTAAAAATATGACAAACGATTTAATGCGCTCTTCTCCTCGGACATCTCAATTAATAAGTAAAAATAAGAATTCTGCCTAAAATAACTACAGGGGTGAAGAGCAAGATTTTGATATATAAAATGATAGACCTATTTACAAATACATGAATATGAGGCAGTACACAAAAAGGAAGTTATTGCTTTGCAACAAGTTCTACTCCCAGTTGATAAAAACTTGTTCAAAGTCCGCTGTAAAGACAATAGAACAACGTCTTCAAAGTTGTTCTAGAGTCTATACTGCGGACGTTGAACAAGTTTTTGCCTACTGGGCTTTGAGCAGCCGAGCAGCTAACAACTCGTTTTCATGTATTTGCGAATAGATCTATTCGATTAGGCGCCCCGATTCGCTTGTTTATTTAGGGGGCGCTTATTCGAGGCGGGAGGGGCGCTCATTAATATTTGGAAAATGGAAAAATAAAAACATAACTAAATGAGATCTGTGTTGTTACTTATTACCAGTTGTCATACACATTTCATATAGAGCGAGATCAAAGAACCAGCAGAAACTCTTTTCCAAGAACTTAAAAAAGAATCTGGGCTATACACCCACATGAATATACATATAGCTAGTCATAGATTATATCTACGACATAGTACAGAAAAGAAAGTTTATTTTCATTAATATTTTTTTTTTTTTGAAAGAGAGGGGGGACGCTTATTCGAGGGAAGCGCTGATTTAATATAATTCTAATTAGGGGGTGCTTATTCAAGGTAGGAGGGGAGGGGAGAAAGGGGGCGCTTAATCGTGGAAATAAGGAACGTAGTGTGTGTCAATTGTCAATTACACGTAGATTATGAAATCCTACTCCAACCGATGTTTACCACGAGGCAATAACTTTGTTCAACGTTATTCTAGCCTTTTACTCCGAACTTTGAACAAGTTTTTGATCCTAAGTTGGCAAATTATTTTTTCATTTCGAATTAAAATATGACTCACCAATAAAACAATTATCACATGTTATGACGTCATTGCTAATGTCAACTTCTTTACTCTTGCATAATGCGCATGTCTCGTCGGTCAGACTTTCATTCACTAAATTGAAATAGATTTCATGATTTTATTTTCGTTTTAGTATTTGAATTTGTACCGTGTTTAATTTATTTTTTGTTGGCCCTATAAAATGTTCGAATACGATTTCTAAAATAATTTTATAGAATCAAAGGCCCAGCCGGCAAAAACCTGTTCAAAGTACGTAAAATAACGTTAGAACAACGTTCCAAGAACGTTGTTCAAACGTTATTTTGCTGACTTTGAACAGGTTTCTGCCGGCTAGGGTATATTTAATTTTGTTTCCATTTAGATATGGGTAAACTAAAAATGTTACCTTTCATCCACCAATCAATCCATGCAGAAACAACGCCCTGCAGAAACAACGCCCTGCTTAGTTTATTCACAATTATTATTTACCATTACACATTACACTTCAGGTCATCTAACCGAATCATTTTATTTACTTACTTATACTGACTTTATGCCCCAACAAAACCAGTGGGCAAAAACTCGAACTACGTTGTTCTTAGCGTTATTATTGCTGACTTTGAACAAGTTTTTACCGACTGGGAACGATTTTCTATTTAACCTTATTTATACTTTTTACATATATTCCGAATAAATGGCTTATATGATTAGAAAATTTGGGACTTTTCCTATAAACATATGCTAAGTTATCTAGATTCTTTTTTTTCCTTTTTTTCTTTTTTGGTAAATAGGGATAATATTCCCCTTGCAACCAAAGATTTGACAGGTGGTAAAAAAAACAATTCAAAAAATGTTTTTCTTATTATTACTTGGAAAACGTTCTAATAATTTTCCTGGGATCAAAACGTTAAACAAAATTATTTTCTCACCACCTATTTTGCCTTGATGACGTCATCATCAGTACTGACTGAAATGTTTATTTTGTGTTGATCGAACTTTCTGGAAAGGTTTAATACTACAACCGCAAAGTGTCTCCCGGTTTTTCGTACCCCTATGCCTGAATGGGGTTAACCCTATTCCTACTGGGTCTATTAGGACTCTGAAAATCTAGAAAAGACGGTGCCTCCCCCGTAACTTTTCATGAGACCAAGCGATTAGGTCAACACATAATCAACATATTAGCAGACTTATTTTCTCGATGGTGTCGTCATTGCAAACAGGAAAAAAAATAAGAAATAAGATGTGGTTGCCAAGGGAAATTATATCTAGTTATCAAAATTATAGGAAGATTCCAAAGATTTAGCCAATTACTCAAAAGTTTTGATGGCTCTCCACTAGGCAAATTCGTTTGCTCTAATTCTAAATGAAGCCATTACACTAATTCTAAAAGCCGTTTTCCATTAACGTAAAATTCCGCGCGGAATCCAAATGAAGACATTCCATTGGTAGAAATTGACGTGTGACGCTAATGGAAAACGGCCTTAAATGAAGCCATTACAATGGTTCATTTAGAATTCATGCGAGCAAATTCGCTTAGTAGAGATCCGCCATTATGATAAAAAGCATGGCAGTAGAAATATGGTCTCTACACGGTACCTGAATCTTTCCTCACTTCACATTTACTTCAACACAATGAGCACCCAACGTAAAGTCAACATTGAAACAACGTCATAATAATTTTGACATAGATTCGACGTTGATCCGACGTCATGTGGACTCAGGGAATCGATATATATATATTACCACATACCGCTTTGTATATTTTCGAACTCAACTTTGTTTTTTGTTCCATCATCAAACAATAACATTGCTACCCTTGTCTCGTGATCAATTGATAGTATCTTGGAGTAATGAGCACTTTGAGCATATCTTGCTAATACTATGTCATCCTTATCAAATTGAAATAATTCGTTGCTTCTTCGCAGCATAATTTATCCTTGTAACTTGCAGATTCTATAAGGATGTAAAAGTATAATTTTTAAACTTTCAGAGATATAGTTCGAGATTGGAAGCGCTCAGAATAATAGTGAATAATGAATAATGGTGCAGTTATAAAATTAATCTACTAATTTGAAAGGATTGCGGTTGCGCATATCGACGTAATTTTGGTTTGTAAACTTTAAAGTTTGATTTACATTAAGGCTGGTTTTCATATAGCTACATTTTACGCTATAGCGGAAATTACTCGCAAACGTTTTTCAAAAAAATTATTGCTGACTCAGAGAAAAAGTGTGCTCACAAGCTTCTGGCGAAAATTTCATTTGATTCAACTTTTACGCGAGTATGAAAGGCGTATATCCAATTAAATTTCAGAACAGTGTAAACACTACGTCAACTCTCGTGAGACTTTAAATTTAAGATGGCGGATTTCATGGGAAACAAAACATGCTAAGAGGGTCATTATAATTTCAGCCAGTAAGCAGATGACAATCCATACAGTTCGTTAACTCGTTTTCATGGAAGAACTGTACAGATATATATTGATGATTATGACGCTACTACAAGCCGTCTCGAGAGAGAAGACACATTGGTTAAACAAGACTCTTATACTCCGCTGTTATTGCAGCATAAATAACATCAACATTTGTCTGAGAAACATAGTGATCATAAAGAAACTCAGCTTGAAGAGAATCAACAAAACGATTCTCAGTATTTTTTGGAATTTATAAGATTTTTCCGGGCGTAACAAATTTCTGAACAGGGGGCAAATGTTTTGAAAATATAAAATTTTGTTAAAACGATCTCTGATGTTGTTCGGTTAACATGGCAGGTATGTGTTCATTATGGAAATACTAAATGAAATTATTGAAAAACACTGACTACATTTCCTATAAATGTACCAAGTTTCATGCCATAAGTATTAGTGGTTTGGAAAAAACAGTCATTTTAGAGCATTTTTCATTACTGATGACGTCATAGCCGGTATCAGTGACCTCATGAAGTCAATTGTTTGGTCAAAGTGCTTGTATTGAGTGGTTATATAAGTCTACCAATTTTCAAATCATAAGCATTAGCGGTTTGGAAAAAAATGGCCGCGGGCACTTTCAGTTGACTACTTTATACTTGTGAGTAAAGGTACGTAAATTTGTTTTCGCGGCAAAATTCGCGCTACTTTTCCCATTGTCTTTGTGAGGCAATAAATCTGGTCGCGGCGGCCACTTTTGGTAGTTGAAGTCAATTTAATTACCAGAGCGAACAAAACGGATCGCTAATCATATATTTAATTTTTAACCAATCAGGATACTTCATGTCTCTATTTATACCCACGGGGAATAAAGATATCAAAACAAACAATATAAATAATAAATCAAAAGATGTCCATTTCCTCACAAAAAGACAATGCTGTGCGAACTTTCCCGCGCGACATCATGTTACGTTTATCATCCATATTGATTTAGATTTGCAAAATGTTGTTTCTGTTTCCTTCGTCGAAAAAGTATTAAAAGCAAAAGTCTATTATACACAAACCATTTTGCCAGCTTCGCTCTAGTCTCTTGTAAAGTAAATTCCAGCCATTGAGCAATATAATAGAAAATGATTTTTTTTGAACGCCGTTGTTTTAACGTCTTTACTGCGGAATATGAACAAGTTTTTGTCTGTTATGAATATATTGTATTCCTTTTAATGTAGATTATCATATCTTCTTAGAGGTTCATGTTATCCCGATTTGCAAATACTTGTTAATTATGGTTACGGATTTTAATATGAAAATAAAATCTCCCGTATTGAAAATTTAGAATAGAAGTGAATGACCTTGAGAAATATTTTTAATAAATTACATGGATGCAATCTAAAGCTAATTATAACAAAATTAATCACAATCCCAGCCGACAAAAACCTGTACAAAGTCTTTTTTGAACGTTGTTCTAACGTTATTTTGCTGACTTTGAACAGGTTTTTGTTGGCTGGAGTAGAACTAACAATATCTTTGCATGATAACTATATATTTTTATTTTATACTCTGGTTCAAGTCACCATTCAAAAATAGAAAATCGAATGACCTGTCTCCAAAAGACACACATGGGTACCGTAGCATATCGATCAAAACAATAACAATAGATTAGATTGCGATTTAAATTCTCCATTAATTATTTTTTATTCAGTCTCTTTGTTCTTTTTTGTTTCTAGCAAAAAATGTGCCAAATATTTTAACACCTTTTAAAATTTCGCTTGCGAACCTAGTGGTACACCCACGCTTTGCAATCCTTAAATTACTTTGTCCACAACTTAAGATGAAAATGTGTTAGAAAGTAGAAATTTTGATATAATTTTTTTTTGATGACGTCATTGCTTATGATGACGTTATCAGGTCCAAACAGGTGGTGCAAAAAAAATATTTAGGTGAAAATTTTTTAATTTTTTTAAAAAACCATATACCAAAATGATTTTCAAGCTAAAATAAGAAGCAAAAAAATAAATAATAAAAAAAAAAATACCACCTGCCAAAAATTTGTTTGCTAAGGAAACATAATCCCTAGTTACAAATCTTTTTCTTTTGAAATTGATCCTAGATAAATTATAGGAAATGTCCTAAAGTTTCCAGCCGCAATAGCCAATTCGTACAGAACTTATGCATAATAGTATGAAAATAGAGTTAACTGTATTTTATTTTTGCCCTACCCTGCGGTTTCTTATTAATAATCTTTTTTATTGTGCGTCAAAATAATTGAAATTTCACAAGTCTGCCGCAATACCTATTGCAAATATCTTTATGGAAAATATAATTGATGATCCTTGCAGGTGTCCTGTGACCACGTCCATATTTAACCATTGTAGTAAAATAAAAATAGAAAAAGGTATTACAGTCAATGCCTTGACAATAAAAAGACGATGACCTATTGAGTTTACCTGTGTCAATTATTATTAAGAAATTCACAACAGTTTAGAAGTTAAGAGGGAAGGGCATTTTTGCGAGAAATTAGAGAAATTTAATGTGCATTTTACATATACACAGTAACTTTTTGTGAACATCGAAACGTGAAGCTAAAACCCAGTGATTAAAAACGAATGTGAATATATAGAAAAGAGTCATTGACAACAAGGTCTTAATAGCTAATTTGTTAATATTTTCACAGCGTGAAAGCCTACCGAATACGGTCTCGGTATTGCCATATACTTATTCGGTAGGCTTTCACGCTGTGTTTGTTATTATTTTCACACAAGATACTCCGTAGGATGCTGAAGATAGGAATATTCTCACACTTATCGTTTTCTCCTCGTGTTTAGACGAGTAGTTACTAGTCTGTTCTACAGGCTCTCTCCACTCTCTCCACGGCAAAAAAACTTTGCAAGCGTTTCCCGCAAGCCGTCGAGTTTGTGGAACAGACTAGTAATTACAGAGTAAACGAATAAAATAATAACAGACTCGTGACATTAATTGAATCTTAACCCTTCATTAGTATGGTTTGGACCCCCTGAATTTTTAAATTTCCTGTAAATTTGCTTTAACGTAACATAACAAAAATCATTATTCAGGAAGTTATTTTCTTACACATTTTAAAAATCTGCGTCATACTTTTGTGACTTTTTGCCCCCTGAATCTTCTAATACCTTCTGATGAATTAACAAATTTCCGCGGGTACCCTATCATACTAACGAAGGGTTAACAAAACTTTACATATCAATAAAAATACCGGCATAATATCCTGCTGTATCTAATCTTACATCGCTGCTATACCTTTGCTTCCACCATCAATTAAAAATAGACAGCCTGCAATCTTACAGAGAGAACTATTCTCTGGCGGCACGCTAGGCCGGTTGGGTTTTAAATTGCAAATGCATTGCTTAATACTCCTAACGTTTATCTTGGTTCAATATGTAAACAACGTAAAAATATAGAAGTGAATCGGAGGAAATATATACACTATCAATAAAAACGAATAAATACATACCAACCACATATAGAAAACATTTACAATTCGTTTGCTTATATATTATCTTAAGTATCTACACATTCGTTTTATTTATATGGTTTTTAAATATTTATAATTTTCTGTGATGACCTACAATCTCTTAAAAAAATATTTGAGACAAAGTGAAATTTGACTAAAAATTTAACTAAGACGGAAAGCCTCAAAATCTGATTAACAAGTCAAACAGCACGAAAATTCGAATTTGTTCCATAAGCCTGGGTACTAGGCTGCTGGAAACAATACAAATTTGTCGAATTTGCAAAAAGATCCTAAGTCTTAAGTCTTCTAGATAAATCTCTTAGGAATTTCTCGAGGTCGGTTTAACTTGTGGTGTATATTGCCTGTTAAAAATCATGATTTATCTCGTATTTTATTTGAGAGATTGCAGAACAATTCTCTCGTTCGAAAGCAGCCAACGGAGGTATTCTTACAAATAGGTGTTCTGAGGGGGTATACTGAGTGGGAATTAGACCTATTCTTAGTTTCCAGAAAAAAAGGTACAACTGGAGATTTGACCTGTTCTTTCACTATTTATTATCTCATGGGTGGGAAAATGATCTGTTCTAAGCTGGCTGTCTCAGCTGGGAAATCGAGAAGCTCTGGCTAGGAAAATGATCTGTTCT
>JAULBZ010002496.1:0-18635 GCA_032360805.1 Neoturris breviconis | reverse complement strand
ATTATTTGATAAAAAAGGAAACATGGATATTTTGATGTTTAAAAAGTCATACAGAAAGACAGGGAACTATCCTTAAACGCAGTTGTATTGTAAAACCTTTGGTTTGTATACTCTCTTTAGTTGTTGATTGGAAACCGTTATATATTTCCCCTATGCATCCAAGTTTACTAATTTTGACACACGAACTCCAAACATACGTCTAAATTTTCAGTCCAGAATTTTGAATCGGTATCGATTTTTCAAATCATTAGTCATGTTCTTTTTCACGTACTCATGAGATTACTCTAAGCAAGTATCTTTTCTTTGAAATTTGATTTTCACACTCAATGTTATCAAGGATGTTATCAACGAGGCAAAAAACAGCGACATTTTCTTTCGAAAAAATATGAAACGTCAACTTAAACATTCAAATCATGGATTATTAGCCTGTTCAACAAACTCGACATCTGACGTATAACGCTGGCAATGTAGACTTTTTTTCCCCGTTTGTATAACTGAAATGATAAATCATAAATGTAACAATAAGGACTCGTAGTCGACATCTTCCAGGAGGGTTTAAGAGTGAGTGGGTGTAATGACCAGTGGTATCGAAGCTTCATCGAACCCTAGATTCGATACCACACTGTTTTCTGCATAAGCACTTTTTTCTGACGCGTTGGATAGATTGTGTCATTCTGCGTTGATTTTCATCTAAAGCACGGGTGTTCGTTTTTGGTTTACAAGGCAAAATCATTTAGAGTGGGAATTCAATTTGCTGAAAATTTTATTTGGCGGGAGGAATTGTTTAATTTCTTTGCAGAGAAGTATTTGCGAAACGCATCTTTTCTGAAGTACTATACGCATGCGCAAAGTAATATAAATTTAATTTTCTTGGTTTTAGCTACACAATAAAATTTTTATAATATATAAAAGAAGTAGACTTTTGTGACGTCACTTATTTTTTGCATCTACCATCTATTCTGATTAACTACACAAACAGCGTCGCGTCTACTCGATAAATCACTGATTGTTTAATCTCTAGCGACTCCTCGTGGTTATATTCCAGAATCATCTTTTACTTGTGGTGTGTATTGTCTGATGAAATTCGTAAAATGTCTCATAATTTGTGGGTCGTATGGTATCAATTTTAATCACTCTCTTTCCCAGAGGCTCAGTGGATAGAATTTTTTTAATTATATTCCGGATTTTTCCGCTTTCTTCCTCGCTACCGTTCTTCCGTATTTCGGAAAGAAGTCCTGGGAACGGGGTTATCATTGGTCAAACATCGCTGTTTTTGCCTGATTCTTTATTTTAAACCTATGAGGAGGAGAGTAAATTCTGTAAGTTCAGTGTACCAATTGCTTACATTTCTCTCTTATTTCAAAGCTTCAAACTATGTCTTTAATGGAAGACTGCAGATGTTTAAGACGGAGGTTTTTCTTGTTTATATTTCTTCGTCAAAGTGAAGAGTTAAAAGAACCCATGCCAAGCAGATATATTCTGTTAATTAAGAGTCTGCCCAAGACACAGATAAGATCATGTCGCGTGATGATAACGTAAACTTCAAAAACGACATCAAAGATTTTGCTAACAACCAGCATCACAGAGCTAGAAATTTTGGTTATGTCCCGCGTTTTCACAAGAAAATCTAAATTCTCCAAAGCAACGCCTTTTTATATAAAAAATTGAGAAAACGTCTAAAGATTTAAAAAATTTGGTTCTATCCCGCGTTTTCATAAGAAAATCTAAAAAAATTCCAAATCACGGTTTTTTTTATAAAAAATTGATGAACTATCTAAAAATGTATAAATTCTGGTTCTGTCTCACGTTTTTATTAAAAAATCTAAAAATTCTCCAAATCACGCTTTTTTATAGACAATTGATAAAATATCTAAAAATGTATAAATTCTGGCTCTGTCCCGCGTTTTCATAAGAAAATCTAAAAATTCTCCAAATCACTGTTTTTTTTATAAAAAATTGATGAACTATCTAAAAATGTACAAATTCTGGTTCTGTCTCAAGTTTTTATTAAAAAATCTAAAAATTCTCCAAATCACGCTTTTTGTATAAAAAATTGATAAAATATCGAACTATGTATAAATTTTGGTTTTGACCGGCGTTTTCCATAATATATCCAAAAGTCTCTAAATTTTAAATTTTGAAGTTAAAAAATTGACCACCAGGTTTCCCTAGCCTGAGTTCCAGTCCCTAACTACGACAAGACTTGTCGTAGTTAGGGACTGAAACTCAGGCTAGGTTTCCCATAATTTCATGTTTCCTTTCCCTTCATGATAACTCGACTGCGAAGAAACTGTGATGGTTCCTCAAGAAATCAAGATAGTTATGGTTTGAGAAAATACTTTACAAAAGGACCAATAAAATATAAAAGATAAAAGGCTGTTGAGGTTGTAAAATACCCAACCTCATTCCAAGGGTTTCTTCTCTCTTGACGTTTAACGCTGTGAGAAAAGACTCTCTTTTATCCCCAGCGTTAAATGGCAAGAGAAAAGATGACGTCACAGATGACGTCACTTTCAACCAATGTAATGACTTCATTTAGAATTTATGCTAACAAATTTGCCTAGTAAAGATCTAATAGTTGCGCGACAAATGTTTAATCTGCCTCATTACAACCTCTTTCCCAGGGCTTCTTGCCTTTTCGAAACACGGAAGGCAACAAGCCCTGGGAACGAGGTTGGCCTCATTACTTTTTATGCTGGTAGCCTTTAGAAGCTACTATTATATTGTGGTACAGAATGGAGAGTATCGAGTACTTTGAACACTACTACTTTGAGATTGCTGAATATGAATTGTTTAGATTTTTAAAGCTTCACCTCGTGTCATTTACAAAAATATTATCCATTCAATAATGTATTTGCAGAAGACATTCTTTTTCAAAATAATTAATTTTTATAATATTTGGCATTCAAGAGTTCAATGTAAAATCAAAACAAATACATCTTAGAGGGCTTGACGCTGCGGTGGTCTTCTATACAAAGTTTTTATAAGGGGAGATGGAAAAAAAAAGGTTAAGTACAAAAATGTATGTATTTACAAAATAATATGCGAAATTCCAAAGTTATCCACAACGTAAAAGAATACAGAATAAATGTTGATATCCATTGAAAATTCAGCGCGAAAGTCAAAAAAAGACATTCCATTGGTAGAAATTGACATCACACGCCGCGCGGTGATGTCAATTTTTACCAACGGAATGTTTTCTTTTGGATTTCGCGCTGGAATATACAGCACCGTGTATAAGCCTACCAAATACGGTCCCGTATTTCTCCGTATTCGAACTGTGCATTGCCATATATGGCAATACACAGTTCAAATACGGAGAAATACTAGGCCGTATTTGATAGGCCTTTACGCTATGCAAATACGGGAATATACCTGACAGAATAATACGGCAGACTTCCACGCTCTGATTAACAGAAATATATAATGAAAATGTATTGCCTTTTCCATTAGATTTTAGTTTTTCGAGAGCCGCCATGCTCAAGCTCTGAAGACGTGGCGAGGGAATTTCGTAATAGAGACATTACAGCTTTAGCGTCCCAGCGCAGAGAATAGGATCTTTCTTAGGTAACTTTTTCATGGGAAGTAGCCCTAGGAATAAAGTTAGGGTGTACTGCAACTTCGACTCGCTTCTTTTTTGATAATCTCTCCCGTCTTCAGGTAAAAAAAAGAGAAGCGCTACTAGGTTGGTTCCTACTGCTGAGAAAAATGAAGTGCTTATTATTACAAGTGCTAGAAATAAGAACAAATAAGCACGAGTGAGAGGTGAACATAGCTTTAGACTTTTGTAGCCTAAAGCTACGTTTACACACTACGATTAATTGGGCCGATTTTGGCTACCATCTTGAACAATCGGCTACGACTCAGAAAAATCTGCAGATTGATCGTAGCGTGTAAACGTAGCTAAAAGTCATACATCACTACAGTTCTCCGATACTGATTATATGCCCTTCCTGTCAACCATACAATAGGAATTTTGGAAAGTTATTTTAAAAGAAATTCTGGAAGTTAAAATGCGAATCTTTGAGAATCGTTTTTGGAAAGAATTTATCATCCATTCATTTTCGAAACAGTGGACTGCTCATAAGGCTAAACAACATTTATAAGACAAATTCCGTGTCCTTTGGGAAATGAGTTTCGATTCTCTGTGACTACAAACACAACAGTGCTAAATGACAGGTGTTAAATTAAACTGCCGGTCATCATTGTGGAGAAGAGATTTTCAGATTATTTTCTACCAACAAGGTCAGCAGTAAAGACGCTAGAACAACGTCTCTAGCGTCTTTACTGCGGACTTTGAACAAGTTTTACCCCTGAACATAGATATGCCGTGAATGAAACAGAAACAGAAGAACAACCAACGCACAACAGACAGTCTGGAAAACTACCGGACAATACAATACCTGCGGAGGAGATTTTGAGTACAATGTTTAACTGTGAAGCTGAAAACTATGCTACAAAACACTTCTCCACAGATGAACTCCCGTAGTTATATTCAGGCTTAAACAGGACGTCTTTTCAATGTCATTAGAGCAAAATAACCTCGTTCCCAGGGTTTCTTGTCTTGAAGCCCTGGGAACAAGGTTGAGAGAATAGATGTCCTGGGAACAAGGTTGACTAAAGGAAGCTGTTCCAGCCGCCTTAACAGTTGAATTATTCAACCACAGACGGACTTCCTCTAAAGAAGAAACTGGAAGCATTAGATTTTTGCACTGGAGCATTTTTGGCACGACGTCAATTCAACATCGATACAACGTCAAAACGACGTCGCCACAGGACAAACGTGAAAAAAACCTTTTAAATAATAAATTAAATTAATTAATAAATTAAATAGCCTACCATTTTAACCTTTCGCTTGCTGCTCTCGAGCGGCAGAATAAAGAACTATAGATGCATGCTAAATATAACAAGCAAAACTGATCTACAATGCACGTTTTTTTTTATAAACATCAGTAAAGTTTGACTAAGGCTCGGTAATGCTTAATTTCAAACCACGATCCCGCAAATTTCTATGGGTACCCCCTCCCCTCTAAATAAACCATGTTTAATCAACGTTTAATCAACGAGCGGCTCTTCCGTGCTTCGAAAAGGCAAGAAGCCCTGGGAACGAGGTTGTTGGACATCCTCTTTTTTTTTTTTTTTACACATTTGTTGTTGTTTCTGTAAAACTTTGTATTTTTTGATATCTTGAAGAAAAGAGGGCCAATTTTCAGCATGGTGTGACGCTTATAGAGGTGATGCTTATAAAAAAAACGTACAAGAACACATACCTTTCAGAGATTACGTGTCTCAAGATAACGGTCGCATATCCCCTGCGGAGAAGTGTTTTTTGAGTACAGAAAACTAAAACACACCCCTCCACAGATGATGTCCGACCTTTATCTTGAGGCTTGGGTTATATCCTTTTGAAATGTACGGAGAGCGGCTCTCCGTACGTTTCGAAAAGAAACCCTAGAAACGTGGTTGATATATCTTCGCTTTTATAAAAAAGCGCAGCGCCTCTTTTTCTTTGATACTTTTGGTGGAACTAAAACAACTCGAATAGCTTCATCGAAAACTTGTTTTAAACCTTTTTGACTCAAAGCAGAACATTCTAAATATTTAGCAGCATTTATCTCTTTTTGCATCTGTAAACCTTGAGATGTTGAAATTGGTTGCATCTTCTTTTCTTTGAGTTTTTCTATTGTATCTTTATCGTCACGTAAATCTAATTTTGTACCGACAAGTATGACGGGTGTTGTTGGGCAATGATGGCTAACTTCAGGAAACCATTTGGCCCGTACGTTTTCATAAGAAGCAGGACTTGTCAATGAAAAGCATATTAAAAACACATCCTAAATAAAATGAAAAGTTTAGTTGAAAAAATGGGGGTTGTGCTACCAATTTTATAATTTGATTCTAAGAATACCCTTCGGATTCATTATGTACAATACAATCTAAGATCTAACCCTATCTTAACCATGACAAGTTGTAGTAAAATAACTGTATCGGCGATTTATATAGGTGGTTTCAATTTATGATCATATTTCTTGAACCGTTTAAGGAATGATGCTTGAATTTTTACAATTTGTGTCTAATAGATAGTTGCAAAAAGTCAGAATGCTTCAGTACTATGGCTTAAGTGGTTCAGACGTTGCGGGTGGAATTCCCCTCCCCCCGGTTGAAATGGGGTAAAAAAAAGTTGTGTTGTATAATCACTGGTTTGGTCAAAATTATTAGTATAGTATAGTTTAGAGAGATACTTGTATACTTTAACCGGAAACTTTCGCAGTTTTTCTCGCAAAAAAACGCAAATTTTGTCATTCAATTTTTAATTTCTCGCATTGTCTAATCGTTTTTTGGGTAGATAAGATTTAGTAGGAAATTTGGAAGATTTTCTACAGCTACTTCTTTGTAAAGGGTGGTGTTTGAAAAAAGAGATATTTTATCAGGAATAATTATTTTATTTCAAAACTTTCATTGAGTATTTCTCCTCTCCTATTTTTTGATAATTCCGCCGACCACGTGATATATTTTAGGACGCCAACGCTACATGACATTTAAATTCATGTCAAAAAATTGGAATGATGTAAAAAGAAATATCAGCTTAGAACCTAGCCAAGTTTTACTTAAAAATTACCAAAACCTTTCCGATTCGCGAAAGTTTATCTACGTAAAATTTTTCAAATCCACCATAAACGTAAAAATTTTGCTAATTTTTTGACTTCGCGGAAGTTTCTCCGGTTAAAGTAATACACTTTACCCAATGGGCAAAAACTTGTTCAAACCGCAAACATATAGTTCTCTTACGTCACAAACTTATCATTGATTAGTCAGCATTTTGTGACAACAAAATAATTATCTTTTTGAAGAGATAACATCGTTTGGATTTCGTCATCGTTATGCATATAATAACTATTTCGAAATATAAATGATGACATATTTTCAAAACATGAACGAGCATAATCAGAAATGTAAACACAATCTCAAAAAAGACACTGTTTGAAATAAGAGCAAGCCTGAGGCAATACTCAAAAATCCCTCCTCCACAGTGATTATTTGCTCTAAACACTCTAAACGCACAAAATTATTTCCGTGCTCGAGATTAAGTCTCACTCAGCAAAAACGTGCATCAAAAGTGCATAAAGAACGTGCGTTATATCAAATAGCCTACAGGTTGGACGGTTTATTCAAAACAAACTCTTTCCCCAGGTTGTTTATTATAATTTAATAGAAACCAAAAAATTGACCAAAATTCACAAATGAGTGTTAAGCCAACAAGATTTAAATGGATCGGTTTCTTCGGTACGAAGAAACCAATTCATTGTAAGATCGTTGACTCACCCTTCTCTGCAAATGATCTAATTAAGAGATGAACGTCAGTTTTTACATGAAAAATTATTTCTTTCTATAAAAATTATGCAACAGTATTACATCGAAGCATAAGTAATAATTTCATTATTCACATACTCCCAACATGCAGGGAAAGACTATCCCTGTAATGACTGCCGTCTTTGTAACAAAAACGAGCATGTAGTTAATAACACTAACGTGGGACATCTCGATAATAAGTCTAGAGTCAATGATCCTGCAATGGATTGGTTTCTTTGTACCGAACACACTTCTGTAGATTCATTTTTATTGAATTTTAGTTGATTTAAACCTAACAAAAAAGTTGGTTTTAGAGCCACATTTTGAGATGGTCCTTAAGTCCGCCGTAAAGACACTACAACAACGTTGTAATTTGAACAAGTTCTTGCCCACATCACAAAACAGTGCAATGTCAACGGGTTTACAAAATGATTGGTGCAAAAACAAATCAATTATAAGATCATAGACCCCAGACTCTTCCCCATAGATCCTACTCCTACCAACCTTGTTTAAATATACTAGGATGCGATTTAAACAAGGAGATCAAGGATCACATCGCGACCCTATTTATACCTCTCAGCAGGCACATATACATCTGCCAACTTTTAAAGCATTTTGAAGAAATACAAAATTATCAAGTTAGGAAGAAAAAAAAATCAATTAGCAGGGGTCAAAATAACTGCCAGTTGTCACTATGGAGAAGAGATTTTTCAGAATATTTTCGGCCAAATTGGATGAAAATATTCTGAAATATCTCTCCTCCATAGTGGTGAGCAGCAGTAATTTTATCCACTGGCTGAAGTAATGTATGAATTGAACAATTAAGCAAGGTTTGAAACAAGATCAATATGGAAAAGCGTACTCAAAAATCCCTCTTCCAATATTTCAAGAATTGTCAATGGACATAAAGAAAATAGGGTATATTTTGCAGGTTAACATCGGTTTAAATAACTACCAGTCATCACTGTGGAGAAAATATTTTAGAATATTTTTAGAATAATTCCAGCCAACTTGGCTGAAAATATCCTGAAAAATCTCTCCTCCACAGTGATGACTAGTAATTATTTTAACCCCCGGTTTACGTCGCCAACAAATTTAGAATAATGAATTTCACCCATGCTTAAATAGGCACCAGCTTTAAAGACAATAAATAATCATTGGTACAGCTAGACTAAAAATCATGCAAACTATACTCAAAAATTATTCCTACACAGAGGTTATTTGTTCTTACTTTTAGCATCAATTTTATGAATTCTTTTGACTCAATTTTGACCCCAGATTTTAAATATCAGTTTTCGAGCAATATAATCCGATTTTTCAAGATAAAACAAATAAAAATTTCGTTATGTCCTGCAGTGAAACGGATTTTTGAGCATGACATGAACACTTTGAAAAAATGTACAACTTAAAAAAATTGAAACGATCAAAATAAAATAATCACTGTGGTGGAGTAATTTTTGAACACAAGCTTCATAAGCATCAAAAATCCCTCTCCCAGTTTTTATCTACTATTATTTCGACCAATTCATTTGAGATGCACCTTGAATTTTTAACCACAATCTCAGCATTTATTCAAAATCACCTGTCAGCTTATATCCGATACCAAACGTACTAATATTCAGAAACATTCATATTTTGACCTAATTTAGATCATAGATCCATTATACAGTGAAACTCATGTAATTTGAACATCATTAAAACTAATATGTTCAACTCAATTCTAACAATATTCGAGAAAATCACTTAATATGAACAATTTGCTCCTGTTGAAGTTTAAAGTAAATGAGATTCACTGTAACTAAAAAAAAACAAGTTCTCAAAAATAAGCGAGAGTAAATAAACATAAAGTATGTGCAGAATTATCTTTAATTTGAAATAATTATAAAAATCAATGTTGAAAATAAGAGCAAATAATCACTTCGAACCACTGCGATTGTTTGCTCTTATTTCGAAGACATTGCGCTGATAACTCAACTGGAAGACGAACATTATTTACTAAGTAATTTTTTATATCATATTTTTCTTTTTGATCAAGGTTTTTAGTGTGAAAAAAACGTTTTGGTTTGGTAATTCGATTTTTTAAAGTACATAGTTTATGTTTATCTTTAATCAGACAAAATACTTGTCCATATATAATTTTCTGGTTTCATTTTAATGTTTAACTTTTTATGTCAGTTGAACAACAGTCATTTACTCTTGTTACAACCTCTGGAAATTGTTTATATTCACAATGCAATTTCAAAATTATACGGTTCAATATGACAGACCACATTTATAATAATGCACAATTCTTTTTCTTCTTTGTTATTTTCTTGGGACATAGTACAGCTCTTATAGCTTCATCAAATACTTGCTTAAGCCCTTTCTGCGTCAACGCAGAACATTCTAGATATTTTACAGCAGATATGTCTTTTCCCATTGTTAAACCAAGTGCAATGGTTATTGGTGCTAGTTTCTTGTCTTTTAGTTTCTCTATGGTTTCTTTATCATCTCGTAAATCAAGTTTTGTACCCACCAAAATAATAGGTGTGTTTGGACAATGATGGCTAACTTCGGGATACCATTTGGCCCGTACATTTTCATAAGAAGCTGGACTCGTCAGTGAAAAGCATATCAAGAATACGTCCTAAATAAAATGAAATTTTACGTGCAAACTGGAATGAAGATACGCATATCTAACAACAAATCTTTATTAAACCTTAGAATTGAATTGAACTTAAAAATTTATTAACATTGTCTTCTCATGAAAGCAAAACTGATTGGTTTTAATTGAAAAATGATAATAAAATTTGGCAAATGTCCAAAATGGAAAGAAGTAATGAGAACTAGCTGTTAGTATTCTCAATGGTTTAGTTTAAGCATATTTTCATCCCAGCTGTTGTTTTTATGTGTATATATGTGCATTATACTATTATATGTGGGTGTTTAACTAATATATGCCAATGTTCTAAACAAGAACAAATAATCACTGCAGAGGAGTGATTTTAAATAACATTTGGTAATTAAAAGCATAACTTACTGTTTGAGGATAGGATAGAGGTCTTAATCGATCATAATCTTCTTGTCCTAAAGAGCAAAACAAAAAGAAATTTAATAACAATAGGTGTCTTATAAAAAGTATATGGTAATGACTAAAAATATTTTTTTAGGGAAATATTTTAAACCAATTCATAGTTGAACGTTTAGTTGCATCTGTTAGTCTTGTATATATAGTGAAAAAACATGGATCTTGATACTACCATAAATCTGCCTACAAAAACACAAAATTTCGTGAAAGTGAAAGTATTATGTGTAATCAGATTAATTTAACCCCTTAACGACTGAATTAATATTTGGTATCTGCCTTATGCTGCTGACCTAGTTAGGAAAACAAAGAATATCAGTTTTTAGTGAAAGGTTAGTTTACAAATTGTTTGATCTGTCATTGATTCTGAAAAGAAAGATTAGTTTCTTTTAAATATGATCTTTCTATACATATATATTTTAAAATGAATGGCTCTCTGCAAGACATCAAGACCACTACTTGGCAGTGAGCTACAAAAGAACACAGGTTACAAAGATGAGAATTAACATTAGAAAGATAAAAAAATTAGAATTACACTTAGATTTTTTGAAAATCTAAATCTAGGACATAGCTATACAGCTACAGATAATACATTCCATGCTCTGAACGAAAATATCCATTCAGGACCGTTAAGGGGTTAAAGGCAAGAGTGAGAAAATGTATTGCTGAGTAATCCAATCATTAAAGGAGCACTCTCCTGTGTTTGTTGTTTACATTGGATTTTTGAAAAGCAAATGCGATAAATAAGTCACACATTTTATCTCACATGGTCGCAATATAAAGCAGATCGAATAAATAGAAACGCGCAAATAATGTAAACAAACAGAAACTTGCGGGTAACCGCGCAATATTATGAACGAAAATAAAAAAAAATTCGTAAAATCTTTAGGCCTACATATCGAGTTGATTTAGTATGCTTTCAATTTTTCTGTGACGATAACTTATCTTGGGGTTTTAGGTATAAATGAAATAAACAACCTGTCTAACAAATATAATGCTAAACCATAATCGAACAAAAGAGTTGGTTTACACTGTTTTCTTTCTGGAATGTTTTTGCAAGTAACTCATTGATTGGAATTTGGTTATGCACCGGCTGGAAGACGCTACTAAACGCTACTATTCTTAGACTTTCTGAAAATATTAGACACGAGATTCTTTTAAATACTTGTTTCTCAAACATTTAAAATTTGCCATAGACATATTTATATTTTCAATGTAAACAGAGCTTAAACTTTCTGTAATCAATTTCTTTGCTACATAATAAACATGTGGATTTTGATTGTATAATAGGATTAACGCGCTAAATGGTCAGTACTGTTTCGAACACTTTATTTCTTCGACAATGTTTACAAAATGGCAGTCATTCGTGGTCGTTTTGCTAGTCGCGTTGGAAGTTTTTTGCAAATGCGTGCTATAAATATAAAGAAAAGGTTATTTAAAATATCGAAATAGATGAAGTTGGTGAACACATTGGTGGTGTTTTTAAAAGAAGAAGTGTTTGCTGACACAAAAAATTGAGAAGAAACATATGAGATATGAAACTTCTGGGTGAGATTTTTCTTTCCTTTTCAGTTATTTCTCTTGAAGAAAACTGTAATGTAATTTTATTTACATTGCAAAAGTAACTCCAGTGTATTTTGTAACAAAAATTGGAAACAGGTGTGACTGTTTGTGTGGATTTGAAAGCATTTTCAAGTAGCAAAATTTCCCTTTTCGTTCTATGACAACAAACTGATTAAATTGGGTGACATTTAAATCGACCACCGGAAGAGTGCTCCTTCAATGTCAAATCAGCGATATTTTTAAGGCTGGCTTTATTCCACTTGTAAAGAAATCTACAAGAACGTACCACTTCTCTGGACCACGAGATCAATGATTGTTACACAAACAAGTTTTTTATTCACTTCTCTGGTTACTTCAAAATTATCAGATCTTAAAAAATAAATACATAATGTAAATTCGTGTATTGTAAATGTATGTATCTAATTACCTGCTGTATCCCACAATCCCAAATTTATGGGTTTACCATCGACCATGACATTGGCTGAATAGTTATCGAAACTAAAAACAGAGATGAAGTTAAGCCATTATAATAGGTATACAGTAAACGGTGAAAGGTCCTTCGTTGTGTATGTTGACGAAAGGGCCTTCTATGTGTATGTGCACTAGAACAGTGTATGATTAAAATAAAGAAAAGAAGCACTTTTTGTATGTGTGTGAGTGTGCTTAAGTGCTATTCAATGCTACTGCCATCAGAAAAGTAAGAAATCATGAGCAGAGTTTAATATTGTATATATATATATATATGCATTTATAATATCAGTGAATGAGAAAATTAAAATTTACTCCTTCTTTTTTATGCCTCAACTTTGAATATATGATTTATGATGTAATGAGTTAAAAATCGACCAGATGACATGTTATGAAAGTATTATATTAAATGAAGAATATTAACATTAATAGCAGAACATGAAAGAATGGTGATTGATATGATTTGATTTGGTTAATGTTCAAAAAGGATATTATATTATATGTTAATTGAAGTATTACTTGACATATTTTAAATTTATTGATTTTTTACAGCAGGATGAGGGATACATGCAGGAATCAGATGTCAGCAACATTGAATAATTAAACAAGCAATATTCATACAGATTTATTGGTAGAAATGCTAAAAACATTCCCTTAGAGCAGACGTGAACACGTACAGTACAGAATCTAATTGAAAATAAAAACAAAGCCAATAAAGACAATGTTCAGACACACACACATCACTGAATATTTGTCCCATTGAGTCAAAAAACACTGACACTTTATATTTCCTATTCATGCTTCTTAACATAAATCATGACTCCCTCCCCTCACAAGTGATGTAACTTCTGCTTAATCTTCTGAAAGTCAGCCATCAAACATGTCAAAGCCAGGACACAAGTAGAATTTGAAGATAATTGTCTACCATTTGTAATGCTGTAAGTCTAAGAATTCTTTCGCTTGAATTTGAATCATAAGTTGACAATCAGCTTAATATTAAAGTGGGGCCTCAATAGACACATGCATACTCTAAATACTCTGATAAACCTTTATGCTTGATGAGCATCTTTAATTCCATATGTGTAAACAATACTAAAACCAACCCAAAGAAAGAAATAGAACAGAACATACACTGTAGGAATATATTCTCCAGGAAAAGCATTTGTTGTATAACTAATAAGTAAACAAGTCTTTCCAACAGCCCTATAACAGAAAATATTTAATTAAAACAGCTTATCCAAAGTAGAAACAATTTTCTATTGTATCATTACTGACATTGGTACAACCAATATAATTTGAGCTTGAGCATTCTTTATATTTTTATGGTCCAAGAAACAGTGTTAGGTAAGAAGTGCAAAACATTTGGCGTGTTTAAAATAGTGTTGTGTCATTATAAATTCAAGGAAGACATGGATTTAGTGCCCAGAACTATAGTAAACACCATCCTTGGTTCCGGAGAAATTCAGTTTTTCCCTATATATTTTTATATTTTACTTATGTATGTTTGCATTCTTCTACAGCCTTTTCACCAAAACAAATCTATTGGACCATTGATATTCGTGTAAATCATTTGAAATCTATCCTGAAAGTTTGTGATTGCCGTCCCAGTTCATAAATGGGGGTGGAGGGGTGGCGGGCCGGGAGATTAGAGTCAGAGACAAAAATAATTAGGGACCATCATAAATTCATATTTTAACAGATTTGAGAGGTTTAAGGGAGGTAGGTAACGGTATATCACCTTTTTTACACTAAAATCTGGTTCCAAATACTATATGCTCTCTTCTCTTGCGAGGATCATATACTTTTCCACCGATAACTTATCGGGAAAGAACATGAAAGTCGTGAAAGTCTATAAATTTATAGAACAAAATACCTTAATGAAGTCCCCATTCTGAAAAAAGGTATATTAATCAAGCTTATGGAGTCCCCATTCTTAAACAAGGCATATTAATCAAGCTCATGGAGTACAAATTTAATACCATCTTTAGAAAAAGTAATATTATTACTAGAAAGGGCCCCCGCCCCTCCCCTTTTGAAACAGAAGTCAACAAGTCAACACCACAATGGACAAAACGTTTCAGTTAGGCATATCACATATCAGTGATTAATGCACCACCTTTTGATCAAGCTAACTGGCTTTCGAAATGTAATGTTCTGAGTCTAGCAAGTGCTTACCCATCTCCAACTACGACACATTTTATCGCCTGCATTTTCAGTTCTTTATTCTACGTCTATGTTGTACAATTTTTCAATATATAATTAGCATATGAATTACTACGACTAAGTCCAAAATAAGCAACCTTTTTAATGAATTCACGTTCGGGGAGAGTGTTTTTAAATACACTTTTTCCTACCCCTTTTACTACCGATTGCGCAGAATTTTTAGTAAAACAGTAATGTGTTGCGCGATACTCCACCCTGTTATATAGATATCCCCCGCGAAGAACCAAATTGGAACATACTTTACTCAAAATTGATTTTGTGGACCAGATTTTAATCTACTTTATATGGCACCAGGACAGGTTCGATCATCACGAAATGTATTTATTTTGGTACTTTTGAAGTAGTAAAATCTATTCCAATGAAGAAAAAAAGTAATTACGGAAAGAAAATTACTTTGAAACGTCATTCCCTTCTCAAGGTGCTTGTGAATAAATAGTCCTGAAAATAGACTTTTTCGAATCAAGCCGCTGACCATAATGGTAGTGATGTGATCGACCATTTTTATCGCGATAAAAGCATTTTGAAAATAAACGGCCCTCTACAACCGGCCCTTGACGTATTAATAGACTTTAAAATTACATGTGCCAGCAAAACTAGAGAGCACAGCTCGTTAAAACGCAGAATAGGTAAAAAACTACGGACTTTTAACTTAAAATCCTTCACATATCTATATAACAGGGTGGTATCGCACAACACATTACTATTATAAAAAGGTTGCTTATTTTGGACTTAGTGGTGAGAATTCATATGCTAATATATTGAAAACTGTACAACATAGACGTAGAACAAAGAGCGGAAAATGCGAAATATAAAATGTGTCGTAGTTGGAGATGGGTAAGCACTTGGTAGACTTCACTGACTGATAACATTACATTTCGAAAGCCAATTAGCTTGATCAAAACATGGGGCCTTAATCACTGATATGTGATATACACAACTCAACCTCGTTCCCAGGGCTTCTTGCCTTTTTGAAACACGGAAGAGCGGCAAGGCAAGAAGCCCTGGGAACGAGGTTGATACACAACTGAAACGTGTTCTCCGTCGTTAATATATCAATAATGTTTATTTGGTTAATTTGTTCTATAAATTTATAGTCTTTCACTTTCATGTTCTTTCTCGATGATGCCAAGTTCTCTTCTCTTGCCTCTACATATCAAATTCTAAGTTATTGTGGAAAAGTATATGATCTTCTCAAGAGAGCATATAGTTATAGAGAACCAGATTTTAGTAATTTAACATTGAAAAAGATGCTAACCCTGTTACCTCCCTCAAGCCTCTCAAATCTGTTTAAAAATATGAAAATCGATTGTTAATTATGATTGTCTCTAACCTTCCCCCCCAAATTGAAACCCAATTTACGAACTAGGACGGCAATCACGAACTTAAGAATTCAGGACAGATTTTAAATGATTTACACGAATATCAATGGTCCAATAGATTTGTTTTGATGAAAGGCTGTAGAAGAATGTAATCATACATAAAATATAAAAAAAATATAGGGAAAAACTGAAACTTTTCCGAACCTAATATGGTTTTTGCTATAGTTCTTTGCACTAAATTCATGTCTTCCTTGACTTTATAATGACGCAACACTATTTTAAACACACTATATGTTTTGCACCTTTTACTTTACACTGTTTCTTGGATCATAAGAATGGAAAGAATGCTCCAGCTCTAGTTATATTGGTGGTACCATTGTCAATGATGACATAATAGAATTCGTTTTTATTGAATATTTTTTGTTATAGGGCTGTTGGAAAGACTTGTTTACTTATTAGTTATGCAACAAATGCTTTTCCTGGAGAATATATTCCTACAATGTATGTTTTGTTTTTCTTTGTTTCGATTTGTTTTAGTATTGTTTACACATGTTCATCTCTGTCGATTTAAAAATGTTCATGAAGCATAAATGTTGATCAGCTGTTTTAGAATATGTATGTTTCTACTTTAATATTAAGCTGTCAACTTATGTTATGATTCGAATTCGAGAGAAACAATTCTTAGACTTCGAGCATTTCAAATGTTAGACAATTATCTTCAAATTCTACCTGTGTATTGGCTTTTTTTTAACATGTTTGATGGCTTACTTTCAGAAGATTAAGCAGAAGTTACATCACTTGTGAGGCGAGGGGTGTCATGATTTATGTTAAGAAGCATGAATAGGAAATGAAAAGTGACAGTGTTTTTTTTTTTTTACTCAATGGGCTAAATGTTCAATCATGTTTATCATTGTCTTTATTAGCTTTGTCTTTATTTTTAATTAGATTCTGTACTGTACATGTGTTCACATCTGCTCTAAGGGAATGTTTGGAGCATTTCTACCAATAAATTTGTATGAATATTGCTTGTTTAATTATTCAATGTTGCTGACATCTGATTACTCCATGCATCTCTGATCTTGCTGTAAAAAAAAATCAATAGATTTAAAATATCTCATGTAATACTTCAATCTTGTATATTAATACCGAACCGTGGATTTCTGTCAGGATGTATGGATGGATGTATGGATATTTTGACACCACTCGGCGGTTGAGCCTGCAATTTGGTACACGACTGGGAAATTACACGTAGATTCTAACCGTCGCAAAAATGATCCTGTCTAGGCCCCATTTGGGTCCGTTTTGAACCAAATTGCCATTTTGTGACGTCATAGAGTACACAGGTTGCTGGAAATTTCGTAGGAAAAAGTTGTTTGACTCTACATCCTGAAATACAAGTCTTACATCGATGAAACCTTGGTCACCAGCACATACTTTCTTTTGCAAATATTTTTGTCCGCAATAAAGTTAGTCTCTTATATTAATACCCAACCGTGGATTTCTGTCAGAATATATGAATGTTTGTGATCTGTTTCGCGTAGGCATTTCTTTACCGCTGGACGGTTTGGTCTGAAATTTGGTACACACCCGAAAATTTTCCGATGATTCTGACATTCGCAAAAAAGTTTCCATGCCCCGTTTGGGTCCGTTTTGGCCCAAATTGCCCTTTTGTGACGTCACAGAGTATATATGTGCTTCGAAATTTCATAGAAAAGTTATTTGGGTCTAAATCCTAAAGTAGAGGTCTTGCTTCAACGAAACTTAGTCACCAAGACATACTTGCTTCTACAGATATTATGGTCCGTAAAATTCACAAAATATCAATTATGCAGACCAGATATTGGTTGCTTTTTGCAAATTGACCACGCAATTTGGGCCTAATTTCTGAAGTAGGGGTCCTACATCAATGAAACTTGGTCACCAGCGCATACGTACTCCTATTAATATTTCAGTCTGTAAAATTCTTAAAACGTCAATTATGCAGATCAGATATTGCTTGCTATTGGCAATATAACCACCCAATTTGGGCCTAATTTCTGAAGTACGGGTCCCATATCAATGACACTTGGCCACTGGCATATACTTACTTCTATAAATATATGGTCTGTACAATTGCCGAAATGTCAATTATGCTAGCCAAATATTGGTTGCTTTTTGCAAAATAACAACCTAATTTGGGCCCTTAGGACCCTCAGGAAATTAACTTCATGACCATTTAAAGTATTTGTTACACCATATATACAATACTAAATTCTGCTCATAATTTCCTACTTTTCTGATGGCAGTAGCATTGAATAGCAATTTAGCATACTCACATACACATACAAAAAGTGCTTCTTTTCTTTATTTTAATCATACACTGTTCTAGTGCACATACACAAAGAAGGTCCTTTCATCGACAAGAAAGGCAACCTCGTTCCCAGGCTTTCTTTTCTGCTCTTCCGTGTTTTAAAAAGGCAAGAAGCCCTGTGAACGAGGTTGGCAGGATTGACCTTTCACAGTTTACTGTATACCAATAATAATGCCTTAAAGGTACAAAATCCTCAGACATTTGTTTTAAATTTTTCTTTTTGTGGTCCAGATGAAAGTTCATATTGCTACTAACATATTCTGAAGATTTGACTCCATAAGAATGAATATTAGTGGAG
>JAULBZ010002495.1:0-18638 GCA_032360805.1 Neoturris breviconis | reverse complement strand
ATATCAGCAATAAAGTACTTACTATATTTTCTATACTCAAAGATGATGTCATAATTTTCGCATAAATTACTTTATACTGGTTTCTTTAAAAACCTTAAAACTGTAATATCTTGAGAACCATTAAAGATTTTTACATGAAATAAAAAGTATTGTTATTTAATTTTCAAGCTCTTTAATATGAGACCAACTTATATTTTTACCTCGGAATCCCTTTAAGATATTTAAATTTTAAAGCTCCAAAAATGGTACTAATTTTGACAAAATGCATCGTAAATCATAGGAAAAAAAATTTGCCATTATGGAATATCTCAAACTCAAGAATAGGAAACATAGGGGCGATTTCAATTTTTTACTACACCTACACAGGACTCTTCTGTAACCGAGTCGAAGCGTATCCAATGCCTTAATACCGTCAAATAAGTAATAATAATACAGTACAGGGTTGAAAATATCGGAAACCGAAGTTCAACGTAAAAAAAAAAATGTCGTGGCCATACAGCGCCGCTAACTTTTAAAATCGAAATTTAGCCATGAAGCACTGCTTATATCTAATCTTCAACTTTACCAGCGTGTTCCTCAGCCCCAAATTGATAAAAGTACTAAGTTCCAAGAAAATTGAAAGTTTGGATACGCTTCGGAATGTCAATTCCCTTTCCTCAGTGTGAAAATTTCGAGCAGCCATGTTTGTCAACGAACAAATTAAGGCCTACGCGCGAGCGTACCATAGCGCAATGTTACGGAACTACATTAGCAAAGTAGATATAGACGAGAAAGCCAGTTTCCCACGCTAAAACATGCAAAAAACCGCTCCATGCTACCGTAATCAGGTATTCGCTCGTAAAGGGTGATTTCAAAGGTTTTCGCTGCGACGTCAAATATTTGATTGCATCTTATGGAAATGCTAGCACCATGCCTATAAGCAACACAAAGCTAAAATTTGGGCAAAAGATTAGGCACCAAGCAAGCACCAAGGGTAGACTGACTTCAGCAATGTACATATATATATACTTTTATGAAACCAACCCAGGGTTCTCATGAAGAAAAATGTTAAGTGTAAATCCTACTCACCCCACATCTTCAGCTCACCCCCACCCTCATTCACAGAAACCATAAATAAACACAAAAAGTTTACAATTTATATCCAAAATGACTTTGAAATACACATTATTCTTAAAAATAAGAAACAAGTTACTTTTAGAAATTGGTATATAAATAAGCACCAGCTTAGCACCAAGATAGGTTGAAATGTTCGAAAAACTAAGCACAAGCCAGCTTCATATTGAAGTTACTGGTGGTTATAAAACAAAAAGTGTGTAATGAAGAAACCGAAACAGAATTTGGTTGAAACAACAAAATTTACTTCTTTATCTCACAGGTTTAATTCTTGTTAATTCAATACTTCAGGGTTTAAAATAACTGTCAGTCATCAACTTCTTTCAGCTTGACATTGATTCAACTACATGCAAACTAGTAATATGTCCAAGACAATCAAAGTAAGTCTTTGTCACTAATGAGAAATTTAAGACATACAACTAACCATGAGATTTCTAGGTCTGTCTAATTCATCTTTTTCTATCTTCTCAATGCGAACTCTGTAAAACAAAAATAACACAAGTTAATAAATTAAAAAAATGATTATTTTTTATGTGGATTAAATTTTGTGGATCCAAGAATTCTGACCTTCTGTGTGGATTAAATATGGCAGATGGCTAGCTTTCGCATGGTTTGGTGTAGTGTAGACCAATTCTTGCAGATGACTACTTTAGGAAAATATAGAGAGAATTCAACATATTATTGAAAAAGTACAAATAATTTTCGAATAACTAATATTTAATAAAATTAATACAGCATCTGTAAAGGGCATTGACAACTTCCAACTCTGAAGCATCAGAAGAGTTGTTGCCACCCTGTATAATAATATTTTCGTGATTTGCAGGTTTTAAAAATTTGGTGTTGACTTAAATTTGCAGATGGCCAGTATGAACAATTTCTTGGGCACTATTACATTTGATATTTTCATGTGGACAAAAAATAAAACAAGAAAAACAAAACATAAATACATAAAAATGTATGAAGTAATGAATCAGTTGCCAGGACATTGACAGTTATAAAATATATACAGTTAACTCTTAATATGTGGAACCACCGGGGCACTTAAACATTTTGTTCCACTTAGCAAATGTTCTAATTGAGCGAAATACTTTAGCCTAATAAATAGTTAAAGGGAACAAACACTAACGAGAGAGTTCCACTTATCCAGAGTTCCACTTATCCAGGGTTCCACTTATGGAGTATATAAAAAAAGTTGGATATAATTTTCAATCACCTCTGATAGCCATGGTCACTTGTCTTGATGACACATACATCATATTTTTCAGCCCCACTACACAACTTTCTTGAATCATAGTTTGAGTAATACAATTGTAGGTCCATTGCTAACTTCATATAAATTGTGGTATCGTAAGCTGTATGGTGAGGATCATACGGTAAACGGTGTTCAATTATACGTCCCCAAAAGTTAGAAGCTGAGATTACATCAAGAATTATAACCTAGAAAGGATAAATGAAGATAGACGTAAACAATTTGTAGTTTTTAGGCTTATTAAAATCTAGATTTTATTTTGGTAGGATCACACTAGGTTGTTTTATTTGGTTATATGCTATGATATTATTATATACATTTGGGATGAATTCATGATGATTAGTGTTTATATATAACTAATAAATAAAAGGTCACAAATGCTCAATGTTGGAAGGTACGTATAGAGAAAGCTTTTATCTCTTCGATTTGCTTATTTATACACATATAATTATTATGTGAAATAAACATGACACCAAACTACAAATGTCTGCACTATCACTTGTGCTGAACATATCTTTTTATATATTTCCCAAATGATCTTGTTTTGTAAGAAGTACCTTGATAAAACCAGTGGATGGACATAATCCCAACAAGTCTTTGTCAGGGAATATAGTATGTCTTTCTTCCAGACAATCATCAATGAAACTATTAATAAATAAGAAGATTGCACAAGTCGAAATGAAACTAAATTACCACTGTGGAGGAGATTTTTTAGCATTGCTTCAGAATTGTGAAAAGTCACCTCTCCGTAGTGATTATTTGCTATTATTTCGATAATTGAGCCCATGTCTTCATAATTAAATACATGTAAAATAACAAAACACTGCGTAGTTCCACTCTAACTGAAATTAATATCATTTACCTAACCTTCCTGTACTTTTTCTTATCCTATTCAGGCTGGGCCTTTTGGAAACTATGTAAGGCAGGGAGGGGGCAATGACTTTTGATGAAACATGAGTCATCAGGAAAATAATTATGCTAAAAAATCAATTATGTGTTGATCAAACTTTCTGGAAAGTTTCATCACTACAGCATGGTTTCATCAAAGGTTTGGAGGGGGAAGGAAGGGTATTATAGGCCCCTCCTCCCCAGTCATACAGAGCCACCAAATGGCCCAGCCTGAATAGGGTTAAATAAACAAATTATATAAAAAATATGCTAAATAGCATTTACAGGAGAAACAAAACAAGTATTTAATAACAAGCTCTTTTCTCCATTGTGCTTTTGTTTTATAAATTTGGCAAAATTTAATCTTTAGAGCCTGAAATACATAATTTTGTATTCTAAAGAATCTTCCATTCATGCCTTGATAAGTTGATATAAAGGTGTACAATCAAACGATTGCAGTGCTCCTTTTTAAGCTGTTTAAACAAAGGCTTAGAAAAGTAATTTAAATTAAGAATACCTGCATTCACCAAACAATTTTAATCTTGGACATAATTCGTAAAATTGTTTCTGCTCTTCTTTCAGCTGAACGTAAAACATAATAAAATTTTAGGAACAAATCTGACATAAGAATCACAAAGACTTCATAACAGATATAACTCTGTAGCAGTTGAAATAACTGCCGGTTATCACTGTAGAGGAGAGATTTTAAGAATGTTTTCTGCTAAATTTGACTGAAAACATTCTGAAAAATCTCTCCTCCACAGTGATGACTCTCAGTTATTTCAACCCCTGACTCTGTACATAAAATGACTATGTACACTGGTCAAAGAATGAATAATCACTGTGGAGGAGTGTCTGTTGAGAATCAGTCTGAAGTAATGCTGGAAATCACTCCCCTGCAGTGACTATAATATACTCTTATTTCAAAAATTGGTGTATATTGCATTGTAATAGACAATTCATATGGAGTTGATCATAACGTGATCATTCACAATGTATCCTATTTCCAGAATCCATTATCGTAGTCAAGGGTAAAATAATCTATATGGAGAATAGCTCTTTTCAATACAGTGATTATTTGCTCTATTTCGACCACTGCAAGTCGCCTCACTACGGGAAAGTGAACATTAAATTTCAACAGTCTGAAGAAAAAAGAAATCAAAGGAATGATTGTCCTAGTATGTTCAATGTAAATTTGAAAGAATTAAAATTCAATCATAAAACTAGCAAACTTGTAAACAATGAAATAAATTATACCTCTCTTGAAGATAATGCCATCGATTTAAGCAATTCTGGAACATGTTGACCTGATCTTTTCAATAATTTGACAAGTCCTGTAGAATATCTCATCCCATTGTCTTGTTCTGTTACAAAAACATGTGAAAGCAATTCTTTTCGTGGATTAAGATGTTCCTGGAAATTCAAGCAATTTGTTTTGCACGATTTATACCGGTATTCGAGGTGTGAAATTACTGCTGGATATAACATGTGGAGGAGTGTTTTTTAGCAAAGTTTTCAGCTGTCCAACTAAAAACTACACTAAACAACACTCTTTCACATGTTATTTCAAGGCTTGGTATTATTTATTCAGATTTTAATTTAGATCCACCGCAAGTACGTTGACCTAACACACTTCTGTACAAATTAGTTTTTGTTGAATTTTGTCCATTTTAGTTGATTAAACGCTACCAAAGAAGTTGGTTTTGTAGTGAAATTTTTGAGATGGTCTATCACCTGTCGTTTAGAGTGTCTGTTGCAGAGGAGCGATTTTTGAGCATAGCTTCAGGTTGCAAAAACCTATGCTCATACAACGCTTCTCAGCATGAGTTATTTGTTCTCATTTCAACCAATGTAATTGTTTGGAGGTTTCACTGTGTTTTCAACATCACAAAGTGGCAGTCTTTAAAGTATTCATAACAAAAGTCTTGCGATATACTTACATTATCACGTATAGAATTGAGCAAGCAACTTAAACGATTTCCAAAATGACTTTTCTTCTGTGGATAATCGAAGTGTACAACACATGTAGCATTTTTTATACCAGCGCTGAGTACAGCATTGTCACTAAGTACTAAAATAAGTGTTTTAAATTAGAACAAATAATCAGTGTGGAGGGATTTTTAAGCATTGCTTCAGGCTTATGAATGGTACTCAGGGTGTCTGTACCATTTTGGATCAACTAAGATTACAAAAAGCAAAATCTGATATCTATATTAAATTTTCAACTCAATTAGCCACCACAAATACTTAACAACTATCCGTTCTCTAGATACAAACAGAAATTTTTAAAAATGTTGCGAGGATTAAGGTGAAGAACAAACATGCCATGCCTGAAAGATAGACTCAAATTCCACTTTAGGGGCCAAAATTCAGGCCTAGTCCGGAAGAGTAGCTGGTCTGGATAATGTTTTTTTGAATACATTGTTTATAAGAACAGCTTCAGAAAAAAGTAATAACACCGTGAGATTCCGTCTGAAATAAATAAACACTGCAGAGGAGGGAGTTTAAATCATGGCTTCAGACTCACTCCTCTTGCAGTGAGTATTAACTTTTTATTTTGAATACAGGTAGGGATAAAACTGGAAATATAAAAATATTTTTTAACTCAATTATGAGTGCATTTCTGTCGAGAAAAAAATCACATACTTAGCAGGTTATTTTTTGTTTTTAATGCAGAATTCCATGCAGATTTAGTGTCTTTTACCTCCAGTGGTGACGTAAAATCAGAAATAACGTTTGCACAAATACTGTACTGTGTTAATTCCTGTTGTAGTGAGTCAGCAGCTTTAGCAGAGTTTGTAAAAACAATAGTGTTTTCATTTACCGCATCCGTTTCAAGAAATCCTGAAATGTCAATAGTTATAATATTGAATTCCCCAGGAGACAAAAACTCGTTCAAAGTCCGTAGTAAAGCTGCTAGAACAAGTGTCTGCCTAGTAGATTAATTGTATTTTATAAACTAATTAGTTATGTTCTGCTAGGGAAGTTTTCAAGAGGTTCACATCAAAGTTTAAGACACCAGGATTTGTGAATAGTAAGGGATAACCACAAAGTTAATATTCTGCAAAGACAAGAACAACAAGCAGGTTCAAAATAAGAACAATCAGATTTCTTGAGTCTGCTAAATTGCGTCCCTTGTGCTTGTTCTAGGTGCCTTACGTTCCTGCGTGCCATACATGCCCTATTTACATTTTGCAGACCGAAAATCTTGGTAACCTTTCATTTGATATTACAAAGACAGGTTTTATTATGCAACTAGAGTAGAGTATAGAGCCGTGCTAACACTTGGCTGTTGCAGTTGATTTTGGTGCTGGTAATGTCATCATGACATCATCATAACTTCACATAATGGGAAAAATATCAAATTTTACAAATTTGTTTTAAAACTTGCGAGTATACCAATGAAAGCAAACCGAAGTACATCAACAAAATTTCTATCTGGTGATGTAATGATGAGGTCACATGTTGAAATTATCTATTATCTATTATCTATGCAGGGTCATGCAGATTGTAATTATGTCCTACGTACTTTATGTGCCCTACATATTCTGCATGCCCTATGTGTCTAACGTGTCCTATGTACCTTACGTGCTCTATGTGTCTTTCGCATCTTACGTGCTCAAAAATTTATATTTAGCTTTTTAGTTCCCTTTCAGAAAAATTCATATTGATGCATTATTTGGCATGTCTCAATTATATGATCTTGTTAAACTACATAGAATCTCTTCTCAGTAGAACTTTTCCGATCATGCGCATACTATGAGCAAACTATGAGATTAGGTAAAGTAGCATTTTGGTTTTGTTATTTCAGAGAGTAATGACATTATTCTCTTTTAGAAAATTGAAAAAACTTATTCTTCGTATGCATGAAAACACAAATATATTATTTCGTATGTCTCGTCTCCATTCTCAATTTTGTGTCGGTGATGCAGAGAAATTATGTGTATTATGTATCATTTTTGTATTATTATATGAAAGAAAGAAAGTGAATACGTCCTTGAATAAACTTACCAACTAAATGATCCAATCTCTCTGTTGAGTTACACAATTCAACAACAATGGGTACTTTTGCGAACAGAGCAGCCTCAATACTGTTTGAGATTATCACCATTGGATCTATTAGATATGTGTTCATTAGTGAATGAATTCCATAAGACCATTTCATTCCAATTGCCAAAATTTGACTGGAGTCAATTCTCTGTTGTTTCATTAAAACTGCAGCATATTGTCGCATGAGAATTTTGATGTCTTCAGTGAATGTTTCAACTAAAATGTCAGCATCATCAAATATTACATGACACGCTCGATTTAAGTTTGTATATCCAGCCTCAATATTCTTATTTAGTGAAGGTACAGTTGTAATCAAAATCTCGCAACCATTCAACATGCGTATATTTCTTTCTTCTTCATTGTCCATTCCTCCATATCGAACATCAACACGTATGAGATTCTTATAATATGCTGTGAGTTGCTCACATGTATCATAAACAACTTGCGCTTCACTCCAACCAGCTACACAAATAATAACAAATGGCTGAAACAAAAAAACATTGCACAATAAATTATGATGCTACTTTGAGGATTATTCAATTATATTCTAACATTAAACAAACATCAATTGACCTTCCTATCTACCTAAATGAATGTGTTATACATCTGCACAACATTGTATTTTTCATATACCTTTGTGATTCCAGTAATGACTTGATTCTAAAGAACTGTCTCCAAAATCAGACTATTTTTTAAATGCTGAGAATAATAAATTGTATGAATGATTTATTCTTCGTCCAAAACGAACCAATTGTAAATGCCCAGTGTTTAAAATAACATAATTACTGTTCTAGCCTGAAGCCAACTCACATATTTCCCAACGTATGACAGATTAATGTCAGACTAAGTGCCCATCAAAGTGTTGAAAATAAGAGCAAATAATTGCCGTAGAGGAGCAATTTTTCAGCATTGAGTCAATACACTACCTGATCTTAAAGTTCACTCACCCCATTTCCTCGACCCAGTTCTTTGTACAATTGTGACAGATCAAGAAGATTCTTTAGTATGGGCAAAATATAACTTAAAATTCTTGGCACACTGTTACTATTTGTCTCAGCTATACCAACAACATGGTGCAAACTCAAAAGAGCAGGCCACATATGTGCTTGAAATGGTGTTGGCATATTGAAACCCATGTCTAACAAACTACGTTTTAATGGAAGAGGTAATTTCAAATCATCATAATCCATGAATGCATCTCTTTTAAGTTTACCATAGACTAAAACATCATTGTAAGCTAAACGACGACTTGAGAGGTGTCTTTTTGTTGTTAACGCAGGTTCTCCAGCTGCTAACGCTTTCATAACATAAGATGCACCAACTAAATCAAATGTAGCTAAACTGCTCGATTCGTTGTCATTAAAATCAAATGGTCTCAAAGGAGTATCACCTCCTCCCGATATTTGGTTATGGGAAGAAAATGATACTCGTTTTGAAGTAGTTTTAGAAGAAGTGTCCTCGTTTGACAAACCATACCCCATAGTTAATAGATCTGTTGCATCTTTGCCAAGCTTATCAGTAAGAAGATCAGTCATACTCAGTGCTGGGCGAGAATGTTTATATGATATCATTTTAGGTGCAGGGGTAGTTTCCATATCAGACAAATCAGAGTTTCCAGAACTTTCTCCACACTTTGTAGGGGTTGAACCACCATCATGTAATATGTCTAACAATTCTTGCACTTGCTTATTTGCATGTTCTTTCACACGTTTTTGTTCTTCTTCTTTCTGTCTTTTTAAGTTTTGTTGTTTATAAATTTCTATGGTTTCAAATGTTGAAGTTTTATTTTCAAATAAATTTTGTGGTACGTGTGTCCATTCATTTTTTATTGAGTTTGTTTTCATAGCTGAATTTTCAATGACAACTTCCTGTTGTGATAACACTTCATGTTGTGTGACCATTGCTGAGGTATCAGTAACATTTCGTGATATAGTTGAATCAGAGTTGCTATCATGAGATGAATTTATAATGAGTGATTCTAATTGTGTTTTCTTTCTCACTACATCAGGAAAAGGTTTTTGTTCCCTTATTGTTTCATGGTCTGGGCTACTATCAGTAGCGCTTCGTGATTTAGTTGAATCAGAGTTGCTATCAAGAGATGAATTTATAATGAGCGATTCTAATTGTGTTTTCTTCCTCACTGCACCAGGAAAAAGTTTTTGTTTCCTTATGGTTTCATTGTCTGTGTTACTAAATGCAGCATAATTTTCTTTAATAAGCAACTCATTTATATTTACCCACTTTGAATCATCATTTTTGGCATAAAGTATAACATGTCTCAATCCATCTTCATTCGTATGGATTGTTTTAATAGCAACACTTGTGTCTACAATAAATATGATCAGAAACAACTACTGCAGTGGGCAAAAACCTGTAAACAAAGTCTGCAGAAACTAATCCAGAACGAAGACGTTCTTGCATCTTTACTTTTGACTTTAAGCAAGTTTTTGTCCACTGGATAGAATACTTGATAAAAGAGCCAGGCATTACCTGTGGTGGAGTGTTTTTAGTTTAAGTCTTCAGTGGAACAGCTGAAAACTATACCAATAAAACACTCCTCCACAGGTGATGTCTGACAATTATTTCAAGGCTTGAACTAAACATAGCAAAAGTTCACAAGTTAAAAAACAATGAATGAAATTGTCAAGAATCACATAAAAAACATTTCCTAAAACAACCAATGTTTAGAAATACCCTCCAGAAGTATGTATTTTCTTTTATTATAATTGCAGTGCTCACAATAAGAGGAAAATAATCATTGTAGAGAAGCGATTTATGGGCATACCTACAGGGTATAAATCCAAGAGCTATACAAAAGACTATTTTCTCCACAGTGATTATTTACCCACAAAATGAATAACATCATTATTGTAGATAAATATTATATCTATGTGTTCGCTACATAATTCAGTCATCCTCTGAAAATAAGTCGACTTCAGAAAAATCAGCATCATTTTCAAACGTTTATTTTGTTATATTTGGTTTGCACTGTTAAGATATATTTGTGTCTCAAGCATCACATTAGCATATTTTGAGCTTTAAAAGAGAAAGAATATATGCATCATGAGGCTCAGCTCAAATTTTCTGCTTATAAATAAAATTATGTACTGAGAAATGCTACCCATTTGGTCAAAGGTACCTTTAATAACTAAATCTTCAAGATATTTGATAGCTGCTGAATCCCATTTGTGCGCTTTTCTAAAATAAAAAAATCGCAACAATTAGTAGAGATATTCCTGACGTAGTTGTTGCTGCCAATCACATTTGATTCAAAAAATTTAGCATTTATATATTCATACAGGAGTGGAATCATTACTTGTTGTTTATAAATAAGGACAAATAATCAATATATGATATAATCACTGTGGAGGAGTGATTTTTGAGCAATGGTTATAATTCTTTCTCCTCCACAGTGATGATGTTTTTATTACAAACACTCATGTGAGAACAGATATGGTTAATTATTTTACTAGTACTTAAATATGAATGAAAACGTTTGAAAGCAAATAATCATTGCGAGAGAGGGATTTTTAAGCATCAAGCTTGAAACAATGCCCAATCAAGGTACAGTAATGAAAGTTGTCCACTAAACCAACAGTTAAATCCAAGCACTTAAATATGATTTGCATACGCACATTTACGTCAGTGTTCGAAATATGTCTTTATTAAGATGGTAAAGTTTCAGTTCAAATAAACATTAGTAACACCTTTTTCAAGGTAAAATTATGTCAGGTCACTGTGGAGGAGAGTAGTGAAATTCCATTTCATAGCCTGAAGCAATGCTCAAAAATCACTCCCCCACAGTATAGTATGTATATGTTATATGTTATAGTATTAGTTGTGCTTTTAAAGAATTTGTGTATAATGTATGTAAATCAAATTATCCAGGTAAAATTATATCAAATAACTGCAGAAGTGTAGTGAAATTTCATATTTAGGATAAACACTCAAATGTTACATGATATTAGTATTTCATGTTCTTATTAAATTG
Organism: Neoturris breviconis; assembly: GCA_032360805.1. Taxonomy (NCBI): domain Eukaryota; kingdom Metazoa; phylum Cnidaria; class Hydrozoa; order Anthoathecata; family Pandeidae; genus Neoturris; species Neoturris breviconis. The sequence continues at coordinate 7,347 of JAULBZ010002495.1, read as the reverse complement.
ATAAAGTTTCAGTTGAAAAGATTTTGGCGAGCACTTCTAGAATATTGCCACAAATGCTGATACTAATTTCAAAATGCTAGCCCTTCGGGAACATGATCCATTAATAAAAGCGGGCGGACGCCGCCGACGTTAAAAAGTGATAGCATTAGCCTATCCAAACTTCATTTGGTAGGCTAAAAATAACTCCTCCACAGTGATTATTTGTTCTTATTTAAAACACTGACCTTATAAAGAAGTTTTGCTTTCAGTTATCTTAACACGAGTGTGACGCATACTTTCACATTTATTTTAATCTTCACATGAGGTAAAAAGACAAAAATAGTCATCGCTGCCAAAATCATTATGCTTGTTTTTCAAAATGTCAAATGTAATGCACTTACTGTAGAGACATATTTAAATCTAGGCTCGCACCAAGTGTGATGGGGACAAGATCATGTAAAATACATTGCATCACTTGGTGAGGAAATGATTCCAAGTCTCCTGGCAACTTCCTCATCCTATTGTAAAAGAAAAAAAGATAATAAATGATCTGGCTCCACTGTATTTACAAAACTATGCGACTTCCATTGAAGAATTTCAATTCCAGTATCTCAAAAAGAATGGTATCATAATACATTAAATAGACATATTATAAAAGGCAAGAATAATTACAATTACAATTAAACAATTTAATAGTAATATGTCCTTGCATGATGCATCTAGGCTGTAACATTATTTTGCACTCGCTTACTGAGAGGTTGTTGTGATATTTGGAAGTAAAATACACATTATGATTCAAATCAATTCTGGACAGCTCCATGTTTCATAGTCATTGTTGGAGAAGACTATGACTTGTAGGTTTTTGCCTTAGAATAAAGCCATTAACATGATGTGATGCAAGGGAACGTATCCCTAAGGGACAATCATTAAATGTTACTGAATATTTGATTTTGAGACTGTATCCAACGGTTTGGCATTAGAATCCTTTGCAATGCTTGCTCGTTGTATATGTATACTCAATGAAAACAAAATAAATAACCTTGCTTTCGTCACACAAACAATTTTTCCTTCGTCAACAAGTAATAGCCTAAAAAGATGATTGAGGATTGCATAGAAAAAGCATCAAGTATACTTAAAATTAACAATAAAATTCACAACAGACATGAGAAAAATCTTATAATTATAAAATAATTTCACATATAATTATAATTACAAGACATCAGTCAAAATAAATAAATGCGGAAGAACGCGAAGCTATGCTCAATATCACTCACCACAGTAATTATTTACAAATCAAGAAGTGAGATAACCTCCACAAGCAGACTCAGTAGTCAAAATAAGAGGAAAACATCCCTATGACGGAGGGGTTTTGAGCATAGCTTCAGGCTTTGAAGTCTGAGGCTGTGCTCAAAAATCACTCCTGCACAATGATTGTTTGCTCTTAAATCAACTAATAAGAGCAAAAGGATAAAGTAAAGGTACATAGTAATACCAATGTAATGTTATGTCACTTACTTTCCAATGAAACCACCAGTGCTTTTGTACATTTCAATGATTTGACCTCGATACCAAAGTGCAGGTAAATCTCCAACAGAGATGTAGCATGCACACAGCTATAAGAGATAATATCATGCTCAAGAGTATTTTTTACATCCAAGTTGTTTCATATATTTTATAGCAAGGATTTTTTTCTTACTATATTCCCCATACACTGTGAATAGCTACTGTAATATCTTTGTTAAGCTTTTATAGTAAGGTTTATTCAAAAGTCAAAAAAACATGTATTTGACTAATGGAAGTGGCTGCTATAAATTTATTTTCGGGGAGAAAAGCAACTACACTGTCAACCAGATTTTGTGTATTTTACAGGATATATTATATTTTTGTTGCTAGTGTAGTCCTCAACTGGATCTGATATTTAAAAAAATCAAAAGACAATTTCCTCCACAATATTGACTACTCTAGCTATACACATTTACATATCATAATTATGTGTCCATACTTCAGCAGTGTTCATACTACAACATGCAAAATTATCTGAGTCAATTCTTCATTTCTGCATTATTGTTGTTACTCACATTATTTGCTGAGCTAAGAAAAATGTCTGCCACATTAACATTAGGGTTAAAAAAACATATTTAAAGATAAAAGATATAAAGATATTGCTATCGTGTTCAGCACTTATTATTAGCAATGCTTGTATACTTTGAATGCAATAGTGTTTGGTGAAGGTATTACTTCGGAACATAGTGGTCAAAATAAGAACAATTAATCACTATTGTGGAGTGATTTTTGAGCATAGCTTTAGGCTATAAAGTCTGAAGTTAAGCTCAAAAACCACTTCTCCACAGGGATTATTTGTTCTTATTTCGACCGCTGAATAAATATTGTTAGAACAGCAGATCATCGCCTAATAAAAATAAACCTGTCCATTGTTTGTAGGGCAGGGTTTAAAATAACGTTCTGTCATCACTGTGGAGGAGAGTTATTTTAGAATACCTTCAGCCAAATTGTCTTAAAACTATTCTGATAAATCTCTCTTCCACAGTGATGATCGGCAGGTTATATTAAGCCCTGGTAGGGTGTTTAGGAATTAGGGATCATCTTTAAATCAATAGTCTTCGATCGGAGTCATAAATCCGTGGTAGAAATAAGAGCAAATAATCACTGGCTTTATATAGCCTGAAACTATTCTCAAAAAACACTTCTCCACAGTTTATATTTGCTCTTATTTCGACCACTGTAAATGTTACAATTGATTTCTACTTTCCAACTTACATGGATGATTTTTTTAAATCTCACCAATACAATTCTCAATTATAACATTACGTATTGAGGAGTATCTTTGCAGCTGAAAACTCTACTTAAAACACAGGTGATGTCCAACAATACTTGGACACTTGAAAAGAGCTAATTTTTCACACATAACATGGAGTAGTTCTACTTTCTTATAAATAAAACACACCTGGCCAACTTCAGGACGATAAGATCCATCTAGATGCTTCTTGTTTTCATAGTATGTATTCAATGATGCAAGTAAAATAGCATACGGATTCTCTTCCTCGTCAGATGATTTTGATCTGCAGAACAAAACACCAGTATTTTCAACCTAAATTTCAATAACAAGTTTTCAATTGCAAATTTATTTTCCATGAGATATTAGAAATGCCTACAAATATGTCTAATCTCATATTTCTGAGAGTGCAACTTGTTATTTTGATTGAATTATAAATATTAAAGGAGAACTAACGACAAGAAATTACATACACAGTTTTGTAGATAAAAACATTCCATTGTAGTTAAACATACACGAAATAAAAATATATTTACATATTTTTAATAATATAGCCTTAAAAGGGGGCTTTAGCCCTGTTCTTGTCCACGTTTATCGCCATTACGCACCACGGTTTCTTAAGGAGAAATGTTTACAAGATATTCTTGTGACGTCATTTCGCGAGCAGTTTAAACATGTCTGGTAAAAGCAGCGAGTCTATCAAAGTGAATTAGTGTTGATGACTTTTATTGATTCTAACCCTAGTTTTCTTGTGACTATGTTCTAACGATACCTTTGAACTGTCAACACCAAGCTACACCAACAAACCAGAATACACAGAGTCTAAGCTGAAAAAAACTTTCAGCAGTGCAAGTAGCAGGGGCGGATACAGGGGTGGTGCCCTGGTGCCATGGCACCACTACAAATTTCCCAAATGTATTAATAATGACTATCTCTTTTGCAATAAAAAGAGAATAGATATGTGTACACCCTCTATAAACAGTAGTGTATAATAGATCAAAAACGCACTCATCAAAAGCTAATTTCAATCAAACATTAACATGTCATCATATCGTCCTATTAATTCCAGGATAAGAGAATGAGGTGACATTAGCAACTTATACCAGTTTGACTTCAAACACATTTATTTTGCATTATCTTGTATGTGACTAGGATGAAATATAAGAAACGAAGCTCTTTAAATATATATTTTACTATATTACATTATACTTACCTTAGTTACAAGAATCTCTTCCATTGCACAATAATCAACAAAAATTCAACTAATGGTACATCACACTATTTTCTAGAAATAAATGTTTCAAACTAAGAATACACAGCATGCAGATGAAAGAATATTGAAATTAAAACCAAATGGGCGGTATAGAGTTGCCCACAAAACCAAGTGAAAGTTAAATCTATGTGTAGCACATAAATGATTTACATACACACATTATTTATACATCACAATAATACAAAAAGAAAAAAAAGTAAGGTGACGAGGGTAGCTTTTTACGTTTTTCTGCAAGGTATATACCTGCAACACGTTATAGTTATAGGATATACGAACATGAATGGAGGCCTTAACCAGCTCAAAATTCACATGTGCTAATTTTTTGAGCTAAAAAAAAATACCCGAAACCAAGTTTAGATGAGCCAAGCGACTTATGGAAGCTTAATAAGGTAACCATCCCCAAGATACCAAAACGCTATATCTAGAATCCATAAAACACCATAACAAACCCTACAGACTTCCTAAAGAAATCATTAAAAAAACAGGACTCGTTTGCCTCAAGTCGCTAATGAATACACCAAAACTGTTCTAGAACCTTTTTACATAACATATAAATAACGTTTGGAAGAAGGAAATAAAATTTTATCCCAACCTTCGACATATTTCCCGGAGTGATACAAATAAATCCCTTTGCGTGTCGTCCAAAAAAAGCCAGGCGTGTTGAGAAAATGAATAGGCTAGATTTTGTACAAGGTACAAGGTTATTTGGAGTTAACTTAATCCACAAGCAAAACTGCTGCAAATAACCTTCATAATATATGCTATTTCAAAAAGGATGTTATTATGTCATCTCAATGTTTTATCATAAGATCACACCTTTCTTTGTTAGTTAAATAAAATTTGTTCTTCTTTCTTTATACGGACTGCCGTAAAGTATTGGTTCAGTTGCAGCAACGACGTGAAAAAGCGAAGACATGTTGCGTTCTTGCTTAACCCTATTTCTACTGGAGGGGGGAGCACATTAAGCCCCCCTCCCCTCCCCACTCCCCCCTCACACACACATCATATGTATATTTTTTCATAACTTTTGAATGAATGGCTTATATGATTAGAGATTTTGGGACTTTTTCTATAATTTATCTACAATAGGATCATTTCAAAAAAATTTTTGGGTATATAACTAGGGATAATTTTTCCTTAGTAACCAATTTTTGACAGGTGGTAAAAAAAGTTTTTTATTATTATTTTTGCTTGAAAAATATTCTGACCAATTATATAGACAGAACAAAATGAACATTTTTTAACACTACGACATGGTTCTATCAAAAGTTATGGGAGGGGGGCATCATGTGCCCCCTCCCCCATATTCTCAGAGCCCTAAAAATTCCAGTAGAAATAGGGTTAAGTAATAATAGTTGAAAAATATCGCTACCCAATCGGGGCCATTATTTATTAGTCATTATCGATTACATTCGGATAGTCTACTCCACCTTCGTCAAATTTTGCTTTTTTTATTTCATGAGCTCTCCACCGCCAATGTGTTTTTTTTTTTTTGGGGGGGGGCGTGCGTGATGTAAAACTTGAAATGGTAAAGGAATATGAATAATGAAATGGGAGCTGATAATCATTTTAATAATCAGAATGTAGGATAGGATTTAATTAAATATATTTTACAAATCAGAGTTATAATGCAGAGAGCAACTACGCAAGTTTTTTTTTTTAAATGGCGCTAAAATATGAACCATGAAAAGTCACCTTCGGGAGAGTTCATAATCATTTTATTATTCACAATGTGATTACAAAGATAACGGTGGATTAAATTTAAAGGTACAAAATCACCCTCAGATGTTTTTTTTAAAATTTTCCTTCTGTAGTCTAGATGAAAGTTCATATTGCTACTAACATATTCTGAAGGTTTGACTCCATAAGAATGAATATTAGTGGAGATATAATTGATTAAAGTCGTAGGAAATTATGTATTTTCTATGCTCACTGTGTGGCAGCCATCTTGATTGTCAAACATTTTCTGTTTTCAGAGAAAAGAATCGCTTGTTTTGCCACTTCTTGACATTTTTAGGCTCTGAAATTTTTTGAGTATGTTCAGTGTGTGTCACTTATCCATTTGACATAGAAATTAGAAATTTGACCAAAAAAGGTGATTATGTACCTTTAAAAGAGCAGATTATCGGGAGACTCTTGTCTATTGGGGGAGAGGTTGGTGTGTCTGTTTCTATTGTGACGTCTACTAAACTGCTTTCAGATTCTGGAAAGCGATTCGCACATGCTTTTAGTATACGATAAATAACACCGAATAATACTGCAAACGTTACAAATACACTTCTCCAGCTTTATTTGGTAAATCCCAGACCAGACGACAGGAAGAGCCCTCACCAGACTTTGTGTACGGACTTTGTAATTTTCCAACTTGATGAAGTCACGAATTCACCCCCCCGCTGGTACGTCCGGGGTTGGTTCAAAGTTTTTTAATGAAAAAACTGTCTTTTTACCCGGGACACCCACATGAACGCTTAAATGGAAGACAAAATGGTGCTTCCAAAACGTTTGCATGTTTTTTTAATCTTTTTGCGGAGCAAAAACGTGCAAAAACAGAAAACGATTTGCAGAGTTTTTACAGTTTGAACAAGCAGAAGAGGATAGAAGCTGGTCAGCAGCTCTTCTGCAACACGGTAGTGCTGGCGGTGGTCAGTTCTCATATCAGTAAGTGTCAGAGCAATTATCGTGCGTGTGCGTCGTGGTGTGTGTTTAGTTTGGGTGGGGGGTGAGCGTGAATCGAGTGATTGAGTAAAAAAATGCAACTCAGTCCTAGGAGATTAGAGTCATTGTCATTAGATAACTAGAAAGCATAAAAGTTGTGTTGTTATACTGTAGCAGATAGATGAATACATCGATGCATGCATGACTGCATACTTCTAGATATGCAGAACTTCTGCCCGCTTCGCGAAACAAACCGGGACGCTCTTCCTGTCGTCTGGTCTGGGATTTACCAAATAAAGCTGGAGAAATGCATACGAGGGTTTGTAACGTTTGCAGTATTATTTGGCATGTTATTTATCGTACTAAAAACAGAAACGGCGGAACCGGAATGCCGAAACACCGGAACAAATCCGGAACAACGTACGTCATCATCCTCTTTCCCGGAGCTTTTTTTCTACGGTGATGCTGCACAGAGAGTATCTTTATATGCGATATATTAGACTAGAGTCAACCGTTCCCAGGACTCCCTTCTCTCTTGACGTCTAAATCGGAAAAAAATAGAGAAAGTTTTTTCCGATTTAGACGTCAAGAGAAGAAGCTCTGAGAATGAGGTTTGACTGGGGTCGGTTTGCTATAGCGATATATC
>JAULBZ010002494.1:0-18639 GCA_032360805.1 Neoturris breviconis | reverse complement strand
TTGTGTCTCCAAGGTAGCAGAATGATTTTACAACATCCAGCGTCTCACCTCCAATTTTAACTTTTTCAGGTCCTTCATCACTTATTGGCATGGCTTCGCCACTACATTTTTTGCATTTAAAAGAGGGATCCTCTCTTAGTACTTTGATATTGGTACATTTATGGTGAACCCATTGTTTGCATGTATTGCATAGGATCGAATTTCTGCCAACACCGCCATTACAAACTCCACAGGGAAATCTTGATTTATCTTTTTGTGAAACCACATCATGTCTACTAAACAGCACTTTTGTCTTCTTCATATTTACTTTTAAGCCCTTTGAAGCAAGATTTTCTTTCCAGGATTGAAATCGTTGGAGTAGTTCCTCAACAGAGTCAGCAGAGATGACAAGATCATCTGCATAAAGCAGCTCCCATGGACAGCTGATGCGGAACTCTCTTGACAGTGCTTCCATGACGATGGCAAAAAGAAGTGGGCTGAGAACTGAGCCTTGGTGCACACCAACTTTGATATTGAAATCTTCACTTAGGTTAGACCCAAGATGAACTTTAGATTTTGCATTCGCATACATTGATTTGACAACATCAATTAACCATTCTTCAACACCTAGCTTTCTCATCGACCACCATAGTATTTTTCGAGGAATACGGTCAAACGCTTTTTCAAGGTCAATAAAAGCAAAGTATAGATTCTTTTTCTTAGAAATGTGCTTTTCTTGTAGTTGCCGCAGAATAAATATGGCATCAGTGGTCCCTTTACCAGGCATAAAACCAAACTGCATAGAGTCGATGTTTACTTGGGCTCTTATGATGGGTTCGAGGACTCTCTCAAGAAGTTTAAGCACTTGGTCAAGCATTTTAAGGCCACGATAGTTGCCACGATCTAAAGAATCGCCTTTACCCTTGTAGCAGTTGATGATGTAAGATAGGTTCCAATCATCTGGTATTTTCCGTTGATAAATCACTTTGTTAGCCAATTCGGTCAATAAGGTTATCATTCTTGGGCCAGCAGCAATGATCATTTCAATAACAACTTCAGATGGTCCTGCTGCTTTCTTCTTTTTCATTGACCTTACAGCTGATGCAGTCATATCTTCAGAGATTATTATGGCTGGGCCGGCAACAGGTTCTTGGGTTGTCAATTCAGCTGGGTTCCAAGGAAACTCTTCATTTAATAGGCGCTCGTGATGACTTTTCCATGCAGCAAGTCGATCTTTGTCAGAAAAAACAAGTTTACCATCATCATCTTTAATACAATTTTCATTAATGACGTCTTGGTTTTCACGTTTTAGTTGTTTTGCTAGTGTGAATATATAGTTCTTTCCCTCTTTGCTATTAAGGTTTTTAATCTTGCTCTTTTCTGCTTCTTTTTTAGCATTGTAGACAGTTCGTTTAGCATGCTTCTTTGCAAGTAAATATGCATCTTTGCTACCACCGTTTTTCCATTCCTTCCACAACTTGCGTTTCGTCTTTATGCAGTTTGACACTTCGTCAGTCCACCACCAAGTGACTCTTTGTCTTTCCAGACCACCTTTGGTTTTGCCACACAACTTATCGGTTGTGTCGATGAGCATAGATTTTATTGCGTTCCAAAGTTCATCAACATCCTGATTAAATGAATCATAAAATATAGAATATTTTAATCACACAAGTTATTTTTTACAAGAAGAGGTCCACAAACAGTTTGCATCTATATTCTCTGCAGAAATTGTGTGTGTGTTTTGGAGTTTTTTTTTATGTGTTTCATTTAAAAATAAAATCTACAGAGGAGAGTACTGAGTCGTACCGAAGAAACCAATCCATTGCAAATTCGTTGACCTAGCACACTTCTATACAGATTCATTTTTAGTCCACTAAACAAAGTTTGGATGGGCTATTGCTATCACATTTTGACATTGGCGGCGACGACCGACTTTTCTTAATAGATCTTGTTCCCGAAGGGCCAGCATTTTGAAACCAATATTTGTGGCAATATTCTAAAAGAGCTCGCCAAAAAATGTTCGATTTGGTCCCGAGTTTTGGGCAAAAAGGGTCCAAACTGAGTTTTCGGGCCAATGGATCGATAAGCCGTGGTACCGTCCTGAAATTTGATTATGGCATTCTAGGCAATATTACGACACCGCTGGACATTTTTTTTCTAATTTTGTCAACTCGGGACCGAGTTTGGCGAAAAAGGGATTTTTTTAAAAGTAGAGACTTAGAACATTTCAAAATTATCAATTATGATTTTTGTTGACAAACTTTTGATATTTTTTCGCTTTTCATAAGAATTTGACCAGAATTACATTTGGACTTACTGCATTTTTTAAAAAATAATTTTTAATGAGACTTTGACTACATAAGTGATAGTTTTTTAACATTTCAAGAATTGAAGTCTCCATTTTGATTTTGGGAAGCGTCCTTTTTCAATTTTGAACTAAATATATAATGTGAACATTACATTGATAATAAAACTTTTATAGTCCCTAAGTGATTTCCCTAAGCGCTTTCCAATGAAAGCACTTAGGAACTATAAAAGTTTTATTATATGTGATGTTCAGTTAATGATTTTATATTTAATTATTTCCATTGTAAATTAGAAGTAAAAAACATTCTATTATTTTATAAATAAAATAAAATTAATTTATGGTAATGTATTCTTCTATTGCATTGTTATATTTATTATCTATATTTTATTTTTAATTTTAACAACAGATGATTAATTAATTAAGATGATTAATTAATTAAATGTAAATATAGTTCACTGCTAATATAAACCATCTTTTATTAAACTATTTTGTTTAATGTAATTATTTTTAATAGTCCCTCAACACAAAACAAATAATATTACAAGTTAAAGTATATAATACTTATTATACATAGATACATGGTATATAATACTATGATGTGTAATGATGTATAAATCTGTATATTATATATTATTATAATTATGGTGTATGATGTATCGTATGTCTATGCAATTCATATTAACTGTGAAGAAGTTATTTTTAAGCATTGCGTCAGGCTATGATATGAAATTTTGCTACTCTCCTCCACAGTGATTTGATATATTTTTACCTTGATAAAGCTGTTCCAATTGTTGTAAACTTTGGGTGTTTATCCTAGATATGAAATTTCACTACTCTCCTCTACGGTGACCTGACATAATTTTACCTTGAAAAAGGTGTTCCAAATGTTTATTTGAACTGAAACTTTACCATCTTAATAAAGACATATTATATTTCAAACACTGACGTATAATGTGTGTATGTAAATCACATTTATGTGCTTAGGTTTAACTTTCAGTTGGTTTGGTGGGCTACTTTCAATATCGTATCTTTGATTGTCAAATTTTGTCGCATTTTAGTTGATTTAACCCTGCCAAATAAGTTAGTTTTGGAGCGGAACTTTGGGACTTATTAGTATACTGTATAGTGGTCAAAGTAAGAGTAAGTAATCATTGTATAGGACGGATTTTTGTGCATAGCTTCAGGCCTCCACAGTTGTTATTGTTCTCTTGTTTTGACCATTGCATGTAACTAACCTTGTGATAAAATTACTTGAACAGCTCTGTCTTTCTCTTTTAGCAAGTAATTCAATCCTATCCATCATATCCACCACCTGTTGATGGACATGTAATGCCACCTGTTAATCACCCAGATAATAATTATGTTGCAAACGATTTGAAAAATCATGGTTTCTAATTTAATATATGATAAAAGTTAAGTGTTATGCTTGTAATTCAGTGGGCAAAAACTTGTTCAAAGTCAGCAGTAAAGATGATGGAACATTGTCAAATGACGTTGTTCTAGCGTCTTTACTGCTGACTTTGAACAAGTTTTTGCCCACTGTGAATTGATTAGTTTTAGTACAAAGAATCCAGTTTTAAGTACAAAGAATCCAGTTTTAGTACAAAAAAATCAATTTCAAGACCAGCACTTTTCTCTGTATTTTCTTGATATCATTTTCTCTAGTTGATTAAAATAACGTATTTGGAAATACAGTTTGTTTTGTTGTTATCACACTTTATTTTTTTGCTATAATTATTGCAATTTCCTGTTCAGTGATTGAAATAAAAGCAAATAATCACCGTGGAGGAGTGGTTTTTGAGCATAGGCTTTAAAGCTACCAAACCTGAAACTTTGCTAAAAAAAATAACTTCTCCGTGGTGATTATTTGCCTTTATTTTGACCACTGACATTTATCTTTCATTCAAGTTTCTTGACATACAATATAATTACTGTGGAGGAGGGATGTTTTTGCTTCAGGCTATGTAATATGAAGCAATGCTCAAAAATCACTCCTCCATAGTGTTCATTTTGCTCTTTTTTCAAACACTGACAATACAAATATATTTTTAAAATTGGTTTGAGAAAGGTTTGGTGAAAATGAGAATGAAGTACCTATAAAATTCTCGTCATCAAAAACGAAAGATGCAACAATTCGAAACTTGTTTTTTTATTATCGCAGATTATCAAGCCTAAATATAACTGCCGGACATCACCTGTGGAAGTATAGAGTTCAGCTTAGGTACATAATCACCTATTATTGGTAAAAATGTCAATATCTATGTGCTTAATCAAGGAAATATGGTACATACTAAAATTTTGAAAACAAAGAATTTGCTACACTAACCAAGCTTTCTAATCTTGACCTTAAAATTTGTACCTTGAGAAATATGAAGCGTATTATTTATTATTATATATTGCATAGGTTAGAATTATTGTAAGTTTACAACTATGTTTGGTATTTTTGAACAAAGTTCAGTGTGTGGAATAAGAACAAATAATCACAGTGATTAAAAAATTGCTCTTCCACAGTGTTGCTCCTATTTTAAACACTGCAGTTGGATCAAACGTTTATATACAGTGGTTGAAATAAGAGGAAATAAACACTGTGGAGGAGTGATATTCTCACCCCCATAGTGATTATTTGGTTTTACTTCAAACACTGGATGTATAATGTACCCATATAATACCCACGAAGAAGTGTTTTTATAATTATCTAACACCAATACAGATGGAGAAGTAGATGTAATATTATTTTAAATCTGATGCAAAGAATGTCGAAACTTTTTTATATATTTTGTGTCTACTTCATACCCAAACGAAGTGCCCCTCAATCTGCCGTTTTTAATCTAGAAACACCCTATTTCACTTCATTAACACCCCTAATTTGTGAATTTTTGGTATCGTACTGACCCTGCCCTTACTATTAGACCCCTAACCCCCCTTACAATAAGAATTAGGAAAGAGTATAACAAATGCTGATGTCGACATTGGAGCAAAACGTTTTGTTTATGCGACTATAATTTTGTTTATCTAATTTCGTAAGGGTCTCAAAAATAAAATCTACAGAGGAGGGTACTAAGTAAATGATCTTGCAATGGATGGGTTTCTTTGTACCGAAGATCCAATCCATTGCAAGCTTATTGACCTAACACACTTCTGTACAGATTTATTTTTATTGAATGTTGTCAAAAATGTTGGTTTTGGAGCGAAATTTTGAGATGGTCCCTAACTGGTGGTACTTGGTTTTTGTGAAGCTGGCTTTGTTTAGCCTGAGTTCCAGTCCCTAACTACGACTACTTGTCGTAATTAGGGACTGGAATTCAGGCTAGCTTTGTTATATATATTATACAAAATGTTATTATTTACATATGAATTCAACGTTTGCAGCTGTGTTTAATTATTTACCTTTTGAAGTTTTTTTGTACAGTTGTAAATACGGATTCAACGTTTGTAGCCAATATTATTTAATAAAATTACACGATTACATTAGTTTTAATTTCTCATCTGCTGTCCCTCTCAGATTATGGTATATTGTAAGACTTGCTTGTATGTCTTTGGAACTTGTTCTTCTTTTTTTTCTTTAGAAATAACTCTGTATCTGACCAATAATCATGAAAGACTACCATTCCATATATTTCAGATTATGAAATTCACTCCTTTTCACAGAGACTAGTTTCTCTATTTTAAGGCCGTTTTCCATTTGGAGGTTTTAACTGCTCGGGCGGGAAAATACCGCACGGAATTTATTTCGAGCATGCGTATTTTTGAAAAAATCTCGATTTATTCACAAATACGCATGCTTGGAATAAATTCCGCGCGGTATTTTCCCGTCCGAGCAGTAAATATTTCCGAATGGAAAACGGCCTTTAGAGCATTGTCTAACATCGATTTGTAACCTGACATTATGCCAAAAAAAATGTTAATTTAAATATTCACTTCTTTAATGCTGTTATACCATCTTTACTGCTGACTTTGAACATGTTTTTGTCAGTTGATATTTTGTTTAGAAGGAATAAGTTGTCCACCTAGGGGAAGAGTGCTGAATCAACAATCAATTGCAAGCTCTCATTGACTTAAGACTCTTCATCGTATATATTTATTTTCAAATTTATTGATTTTGACTTCCTTAAAGCTGCTAACATATATTTTGAAACAAATTTTGGAGATGGCTCTTAAGCACTCTATGAAGCCAATGTTATTTTGTTTATCTCATAACTCCCTCCTTCACTGTTCTTAATACTACGTTAACAAACATTTCCTAACTCCTTAAAATGTTTTTAGCCTGTCAATCAAAATAAATACTAAGATGAAACTGGGATCAATTATTTTTGTGTTTGGTACAGCATTGATGCTTCAGAATATAACATTTAGTTTTGGATGTAATATATCATACAATGAAAACAATGGAACTATTACATCATTGTCAAATGGAAAGGCGTACTCAAGTAATCTATCTTGTACGTACCAAATAAATGTTCAGAAGAATTTAAGAATTCGCCTGACGTGGATAAGTTTTCGAGTAGATGGTCGCATGCCGTATTGTGATGATGATTATGTTGCAGTGTATATAGGGTAGGAATACAAATCTGTAAAAAGTGCCTGTGGTAGAGTGTTTTTAATATGGTTTTGCAGTTGATAGCTATTATTAAAAAAAACACTCTTCCATAGATGATATACGATTAGTTTTTCCTGTGTTTGTAAATGTGTGGTAGGGACCTAACACCCCTAATGAGATGTTTACCCATATGGAGGCACTGCAATTGCTTTCTTTGTTTATTTTATTTTATTATTTTAAGATTATCCTTTAAAATTGGATAAAATAGGCACACTCCAATCTCAAATTTAATATTCTATGTGATGAAATATAGTGGTGCAAGTATTTCTTAATTGGTGAAACAAAATAGAGAACGTAGGATAGAGTATAAGATCTACTATCGATTTATCTGTTTCTTTTGAACGCAGTATCCTTAAAAAGAATCTATACACTTGCAATGAAATCAATCAATTTTAATTTCACACCTTTTTTAATTGATGGTCAATTGATTAATTTCAATACTAATCCAATTTTTAAAAAAACATGTTGAAAATACTCAGTAGAGAAGTGGGCAACCTGTTCAAAGTCTGCTGTAAACTCGCTGAAACAACTTTTTCCAACATTGCTCTAGCGTCTTTAGTGCTGACTTTAATCACATAAATTGCAAGTAATTGGTTTGTTCCAAGTGAGCAAAAAATTGTTCAGAGTCTGCAGTGATAACGCTAAAAATTATATCGAACGACGTTGTTCTAGCATCTTTACTGCTGGTTTTAACAAGTTTTTGCGCTCTGCGAGCGAAGAAACCATCCAATTGCAAAATCATCGACTCCAGTATTCTTCTTTTGGAAATATCAAGTTCACTAAGCTCTTTATTATTGTGATTGTCATTCTAGATGCAATTCGAAGAGTAACTTGGTATCAATATTCTGCAATGCATTTAATAGCTTTCAACCTTATCCAATTGAATCAATAGATGAATGTATGACGATAATATTTCGTACCAGTGAAGATAAAACGGAAACATTTACTGGCTTTAAAGCTAATTATACAACTATATTGAAAGAAAGAACTTCATCGCATTTATCGACTTGTTCAAATGATATGTAAGTGTCAACTGCGGTGGTCGAAATAAAGCCTGGTTTCCATTCAGTATATATTTCCGCACTGACATTTTTTCTCCCAGGATTCTAAAATTGAGAAATGTGATTGGTCAAAAGTTTGGCATGCACTTGAAAGGTGAAATTTCTCAACTTTTTAGTGAGAAAAGCTTCCTGCACAGAAATATCTGCTGAATGGAAACTAAGCTTAAGAACAGATCAATGGAGGAGTGATTTTGGAGTATTTCTTCACTCCTCCATGCTTCACTCTTCCATTTTATAGAGGAAGGGGGGGGGGCATTGTGCCCCTCCAGATTTTCAGAACCCTTAAAAGTCCAGTAGAAATAAACAAAATTGTACAAAGAATATAAATTTACAACAACAGAAAGTAGCAGTAAAAACAACATATTTTCTTATGTTATCTTTATATCTTTTATTTTTGCTGGGATTAATAACGTAATAAACGTAAATAACGTAAATAATTATTTTAGAACTTCAAAAATTGTGTTAATATAAGCACTGAACCTTCTTCTAATTGAAAATATTTATTTTTTAAACATATATATATATATATACATTAACAATGTTATAAACGATATTGTAGAAGCACACCTTCATTTTATTTGAACGTATACAGTATCCTTAAATATTGTCGGTCTTAATGTTAAAAAGTCAAGTCATCGAACGATGTATCTTTGTACAATTATTAATTAATTAGGACATTTAATCATTAATCCAGACATTTTAATTTTAGATTAATTTTAAATATACTTGCTGAACATCACTTGATGTGTGGCAGTTATATTCAGACTTAACTTATTTCTAGCAGTAATTGGTTATTGTATACACACATTGGGTTTGTCTCTATTGGCGAAGTTATCCTGGCTAGGCCAGTTCTAGGTTATCCATGTAATTAAAAACAAACCAAATTTTAAGCATACTGACGTGCTCACATGGTACGGCTGAATTCTGCTGAGTTCATGCTGAGTTCAAGTTAAAAAGATTCTGTATGATCTTACTCTGCAAAATATTGTACTAAAAATAACTGATCAGCATTGCCTATAGAGGAGTCTTTTAGTGTACAGCTTTGTAGCTAAAAATGACAAATATTTTAAAGGTTGCTGTGAGCACTAAGAAACATTTCTGTTGTTTATTAAGGAGAACATTAACGAGCAAATCAGGAATCATTAAAGCACCAAATTGGCCTTTAAATTACAGAAGAAATGTATCAGTTTGTAGATGGAAAATACATCTGGACAAAGATTCCAATATTCAATTCAGTGTCATTAACTTTGATACTTCTGGAAATGAGAGATGTCATTTAAAGAACACTGATGTTGTGGTATTTAATGGTAGTTATCTAATTCCTATATTTTCTCATTATAACACCCCAGATCACTTTTTGAAATATGCAGTTTAAGAGGAGTGAGATGCATGGTGTTAGTTTTATTGAAAATATTTCTGTTTGTCAGAAGGTTGTAAGATGGTGGGGTTGCGATTAGCGCTAATACTAGATGGCGCTACATTATAGACCACTTGTGGACCATTTGTGGGCCACTTTTCTTATTGGACCATGTTCCCGAAATGCTAGCATCTCGAAATTTGGTATTTTCTACACTCAGTCTCGAGTTTTGGGCAATAAGGGTCCAAATTGCATATTTGGTCCAATTGACCAAAAAGGCCTGGTACCGAGTTTCAGCAAAAAAGGGATTTTATCAAAAGTGGAGACTTACATTCACCAAAATGGTCAATTTATGATTTTTGTTGAGTAAGAAAATTTATATTATATTTGCCCTTTTTTAAAAACAAATATTTTATGAGACTATTTTTTTAAAAATAATTTTTAGAATTTCAAGAATTGAAGTCTCCATATTGATTTTGGAAAGCTTCCTTCTTCAATTTTGAAATAAATATTAATGTTTATTCACTAGGGTTATTTAATTACTATCATGAGTATAAATATTTATAACATTATTAATTATTCCTGATTCAAATTAAAAATAAGGACAATACACAGTTCAACAGAGGAAGATTTTTCATTAAAAGAATAAATTGTTTTAATGAATATGTAATCTTCTATTTCATTATTCTTTATTTCTTTTCAATTTTAATAATAGATGATGACAACCACCTTTACTTATTTATCAACTTAATAAATTAAGTTTAAGTTTCATAAGTATTAAATGCATTCTATAAGTATAAAATACGTCGTTCCTTTGCATGCTTTGATCATACATGCTATTGCATGTATTTGTATATATAGCCTATACCAATACTATAACATAGGTGTATTCTTTATCATAATGCTATGATGTATAATGTGTGTATGCAATTCATATCCACTGTGGAGGAGTTATTTTTGAGCATTGCTTCAGGCTATGATATGTAATTTCACTACTCTACAGTGACTTGACAGAATATTACCTTGATAAGGTGTTCCGATTGTTTACCGGACCTGAAACTTTATCAATTTAATAAGGACATGAAATCCTAATGACATGTAAATTTTGGGTGCTCATCCTTCGTGTATTTTCTGTATTTTCTTATTATTATTAATTTTTTGAATTATTTATTATTTTTCAGCTACATCTGACACAGGAAAAGGTTATAAGACGCAAATAATATGTAATCAAGTTCATACTGGTTTTATTCAACACTATGCAAGACGAGATATTGAATCAATGGAAATTATAGTTAATATCAGCACCAATGATTTACATGCTTCTAAAGGATTCGAAATTGGTTTTGTTGTTTTTAGAAATGGTAATAGTTTATTACTCTCAAACTTACTTTATATTTTAAATTTTTGCTTATTACCCAGCCGGCAAAAACCTGTTTAAAGTCAGCAAAATAACGTTAGAACGAAGTTCTTTTCAACAGACAAACAAAAATAACTGGTGATGCTTACTTAATTGTTTTTTTGGGTAGCCCTACTTTGAAGACAAATATTGAGTCTGTTGGTTGGTTGGTCAATTGGTCAGTACAATTTACTTTTGGTATAATCAAGATTAAGAAAAATATAAAAACATGCCTATTCTTAGCACTTTCCCTGTTGACCAACGTGATAACCGAACCTATAACATGTTAGTGATGTGCGTATGGGCAGTCCAAAATTTGAAACCCATTTCTCCCTTCATCCACACAACCAATGATCACTGCTAGTCTCTCATGTAACAATACAGAGAACACTTGTTTGACAATTGCTGATTTGAAAGGTTTAATTGGTGGTCACGAATGTAACTGAACAAAATGTTCATAAAATAGAAGAGAGAGAAGATATAAGCAATGATACAATATTGAAAGAGTTAATGTTATATCGTACTAATTATTGCGCATGAGAAAAAATATTTTTCATACGTATTAATTTTCATGCATTCATGATATATGAGCACTTTTTAAGCATAATATTATCATTCACACATGGCCACCTGTGAACCATAATTACATTCACTTAGAGTGGTAAAACACTCACTTATAGTGGTATGACACTCATTTAGAGTGGCAAATGCAAGGCAAGGGGTAAATTACTATTTAAACTACATTTTTGTGCATATTAATTTTCGTGCACATTGTTTTGCGCATAATATCTGTATTAAATTTCGCGCAGTAAGTAACTTGTTTGCGCTAAATCGTGAAAATTAGTACGAATAAGGTATCTGTGTGATATGTTGTATACATAGCATATATATAATTATTATATATATACTCTATGTTATAGACTACATAATACTATATATAGTAATTAGTGTATATATTATAGTACTACCTCACAAATCTAGCATTTTCTAGCAGTGTTTGTCATAACTGAAATCGAAGCATTATTTGATTAGTTCTTCTAAAATATGGCCTTGAATGGTTGCAATATTTTTAAGCTCATCTGGACTATTGTCATCATTTTCCTGCCGCGACTTTTTTTTATTTATTTTTCATAGAAACTAACATTCCTCCAACTTTTCCTGGTGATGATGATGATGCTGTTTTGAAAAATTTTAAGTATTTAAGCATAATGGGACCGTTTGTTTTTGTTGTTGTATTGGTTATTAAAATGATACGTAAACCAGGCCCATTTAGAAATTTTTGTTTAAACATGAGAGATCGATTGAATGGAAGACCTGCTACAAGACCAGTTATTAACAGACGACCAGAGAGAAATATGGGCAGGTTTTATTCATACTGCAGTGTTCGAAAAGAACAAATAATCACTGTGGAAGAGTGATTTTGAGCTTTGCTACAAGCTAAAAAGTGCAATGCTCAAAAAGCTCTCTACCACAGTGATCATTTGTAGACCAGATCCAAATACATCACTGGTTGATACAAGAGCAAGCCTTGAAATGACTGCTTGACATCATCTGTGGTGGAGTGTTTTTTGAGAATAGTTTTCAGCTTTCCAGCTGAAAAAACTATTCCATAAAGACTGCACCACAGATGATGTCAAGCAGTGAATTCAATGCTTGAAGAGAGTAATCACTGTGAATGAGTGGTGGGATTTATTTAGACTTTATTTTTGCAACATAAATTGCATGAAAACGAGGCTTCTTCACATAAAGCAATGGAAAACCTCGTATTGATACAGAACTATCAGGCTACAAAATCTGAAGCTGTACTCATAAAACTGATCAAATCTTACACCACAATAATATTCAGAGTGGTGAGTAAATAATCACTGCGGAGGAGGCTTTAAAGTTATGCTAAAAATAGTACTCATCCACAGTGATTAGTTGCGTGTTTGCTTCACGACGCTGGTCACATTGTATCTACATTCATTTGCATATGCATCGAAATAAGAAATAAGAGTAGGGATTTTTCAGAATAGCTTCAGGCTACAAATGTTCAGAAATCGCTCCTCCATATTAGACTTACTCACAAATACATAAAAACGAGGATGGCTGCTCAAAGTAGAATTTGATGCAATGCTATAACTTCCTTTTTGTGCACTTTACTGTGCCTGAACCCAGCCGTCAAAAACCTGTTTAAAGTCAGCAAAATAATATTAGAACAACGTTTTGTGAACGTTGTTCCAACATTATTTTACTGACTTTGAGCAGTTTTTTTCCAGCTGAGAAGTGAATAATTTTGAACTGGTAAATATCATTTACATTGACTTTACGTTGTTCTAACGTTATTTTACTGACTTTGAACAGGTTTTTGTCGGCTGGGTAGTGTGAAGTTCGTAGGTAATTTAATTGTTATATGTGTATAGACCATCTTATTTTCTTATTTTAGAAATGCAACCTGTGCACCCATCAATTTACCCACGTCAAGAGTATAACAGTCAACCTGTGAATCCGTCAAGTTACCCACGTTAAGAGTATAACAGCCAACCTGTGAATCCGTCAAGTTACCCACGTCAAGAGTATAACAGCCAACCTGTGAATCCGACAAGCTACCCACGTCAAGGGTATAACAATCAACATATGCATCCATCAAGTTATCTACATCAACAGAATGCCAATGATACCAACAATCCACCGCCACCTTCATATGAAGCTTCTAAATCCTACCCTGATAGTTCCCAGAACAACGCTATATATAAGTACTAAGCAGTAGTAAGCAGGTAGAATGAATTAATTTTCATCTTTGTCCTTGAATCTGTTAAAACAGAATTCCACCAAAAATTATATGGGTAGCAGAACAGATCATTTCAACGAGCATACATAGATATAAATTTATGGTGCGAACGACATTCTGTGTATACTCTTTGATACTATCCGTGCTGTTAAGCTAGAAAGAGTACAGATTTTTCCGATTTTGCAAGACGGTAACCAAAATCGGCCCAATTAATCGTTGCGTGTAAACGTAGCTTTACGCATTATGTGAACTTTAGTAAATTGATAGTGGAAATCCTTTAAATGTTCGGTCCAATAAACCGAAAAGGCGTTGTACCATCTTAAAATTTAGTATCGACATTCTAGACAATATTATGAGACTGCTGGCCAATTTCTTTTCGATTTTGTCGATTAGGGATTGAGTATCAGCAAAAAAAGGATTTTTTCAAATGTTTTGAAATTTTCTAACATTTGATTTCTATGAGGATTTGACTACATTCACCAAAATTATTTTTTAGCTAGCCCAGCAAGCCAGTTTGATTGGGTTATTGTTATCACCTTGCTGTAGCGGCTTCACCAAACCACGTTTCTCATTAGACAATGTCTCTAAAATGTTATTTTGAAATTTGGCACCAAACGAAATCTAGTGACGCCTTTGAAAACTCGTTCATTGGTAGAAATGATTCATGGAAGTAAGAGAATAATTAATAATAATGAAGAAAAATTAAGAATATTTTAGTAACCTCTTTGACCAACTTGATACAGAAAATTGAGGCGTGACTGACGAGAACTCTACTTTTTTACTGCCTATTAATCGAGACAAACATAAGGCGTTTTATAATTGACAGGAAAGCAATGATCTTTCGAGCAAGTCTGCAGATAATATCATGAAAATTTTTAGAATAATAACTTTTCTGTGAGACTTTAAGCATGAATCTTTTTTCGGCAGCAATTTTGAATTTTAGGGAAGGTTCCTCCTTAATTTTTAGAGATACAAAATGATCTACAAGATGATTATAAATATAAGTTTTAAAGTTTTAATAAAGAGAGAAAATTTTTACTTCTGTCGCATTGTTCTCTTGTCTAGGATTTCTTTATTTTTAATGTTAATTTAGTTTTAACAACAGCTGATGGAAACCGCTTTCATTCTCTTTTTTATGTAAATGTTAAAAAATACATACATGGTTTATACTACCAATAAATCAGTAGATACTACCAATAAATGGTATAGTAAAATCATATAGCATGTGTTTTGTATAGTCTATATACATACACTATATTATCTAGTTTATTTAATGTATACATAATGCTATGACGTATAATGTGTGTATGCAATTCATATTAATGTGTTTGGTTTAACTTTTGCTCGGTTTACCTTTGATTCATGCTGCCTATGTTTAATATACTTAACTGTGCCAAAAAATGGTCAAAGATCTCACGAAATTGATTTCACTGATCAGAGATCCTATTGCCATACGTACTCTCATTGTTTTACTCTAACAGGCAAAAACGTATTCAAAGTCCGTTCTAGATTCTTTATTGCGGACTTTGAACATATTTTTGCCTACTGCGTAGAAATTTTTCAAAATAAATATTAATACATGAATCTAATTGTTCTAGCTAGCTGCTACTGATTAGTATGGTGATTCCAGTTAACATGTTGGTTCTGGGTTAGAGTCGCATAATCACCCTATTTTGTCAAAATTCTAAAATTTATATCAAGTTCACTGTTGGCAATTGCTGATCACACCCTGAATATTTCGGCATTTATACTCCTGGTGGATCAAATAAGCAATTATTTTATCAAAACCTGGCTACAACTTTATGTAATTATGCAGAAAAGTGATGAAATTTGGCCAAACAATATGGCTGCCACACAGTTAGCATAAAAAATACAAAACTTTAATCAGTTGTATCTCCGCTAAAGGTTCTCTCTAAAGAATGAAATTTTCAGAATGTGTTACTGACATTACAAGCTTTCATGTTATTTATTTGGAATTTTGACCAAAATAGGGTGATTATGTGACTTTAACATGGTGGCTCTAATTAACATTGTGGTTCTTGGTTAATATGGTGGTTCTGGTTAACATAGTGGTTCTGGGTTAATATAGTTAATATATAAAAAAGTTTACATGTCAGGAGGTTTTGACTAACAGATTGAAAAATAGTTTGGAGATGTTCTCGGATGTATTGTTTATAAATGTTTAAAGGCCATACGAACTCAGAAGCAATCCTGTCACCCAGGATTGAAAAATGTGTAGTGGAAGAATTTTTTTTTTTTTTTTTTATAACTGAAATTATTAACGCTTTATATCAAAACAAAAACACGGTTTTGTCTTTCGTTTCCAAGGCAAAAAAGCTTGTTTTATATGCTTACGTTCCAGAATAACCGTCTTGGGTTTACGGAGTTTGTATGGCCTTTAATATTAGATTCCCAGTGGGCAAAAGTTTGTTCAAACAAGCTACACAGTAAAGATCGTATAATAATAACTGAAGGCGTTGTTCAAGCGTCTTTACTGTGGATTTTGAACAAGTTGTTGGCAGCTGGATTAATATTTCCTTAGATTATACTTTATACAATTATGTCCCAGCCAACAAAAGCCTGTTCAAAGTTAGCAAAATAACGTTAGAACAACGTTCACAGAGTGTTATTTTGCTGACTTTGAACAGGTTTTTTTCCCGGCTAAGGTTAGTATTATTATAGTGTTATTCGTTGGTATCTTGAAATTGACTATATTATTTATATCTTAAAATATAATGATACATTTGGTCGCTTCTTGTTAGTCAAATTTAACAGTTTCAAGAATGACGTTTGTTAACCCTTCATTAGTATGGTGTGGACTCCCTGAATTTTTAAATTTTGCTGTGAAAGTAACAACAAAAATTATTATTCAGGAGGTTATTTTCTTACATTTTAAAAATCTGCATCATACTGTTGTGACTTTTTGCCCCCTGAATCTTCTAATACCTTCCAATGAATTAACAAATTTCCGGGTGTACTCCACCATACTAACGAAGGGTTAAATCATATATAGTTGTAATAATTGCAGCATCAGCTATTGTTAGCGATCAACAAAGATTTTTTGTGGTCACTAAAGCCCAGTGGGCAAAAACTTGTTCAAAGTCCGCAGTAAAGACGCTAGAACAACGTTGAAAAGGTGGCCCAAGGTATTTTTGATGATATTTTTAATGTTTTGATATTATATTATATTTGTTATAAATTTATTGATAATGTTGTAATTATGGATTATTTTATTTATTTGTTTATTTATATTTATAACTATATGCATAATGGCGCCAGAATCAATTTAAAAACAGTGGATAGGTAAAAGTAAATATAACGTCATACTACAAGATAACAACCTCGTTCCCAGGGCTTCTTTCCGCTGGCCCGTTAAAAAGCGGAAAGAAGCCCTGGAAACGAGGTTGACAAGATAATTTATTTTCATTTCTTATGCAAAAAGTCTTTTCCAAAAGTCTACAACAATAGTCGAGATAGGAGCAAATAATCAATGTGGAGGAGTGCTTCTTCAGCACAGCTTCCGATTCTAAAGCCTGGAGTTATGCTCAGAAATAAAACTCTCCTCCACAATTATTTTTTACTCTTATCTTGGCCAATGTTTACTAATGGCATCGCATCATGTAGCAGCCTCGTTTCCAGGGCTTCTTCTCTCTTAAACGTCAAAAGACAAGAAGCCCTGGGAACGAGATTGGTCCAGCAGAGTTTTTCTATTTCCGAAATTGTTCTAGAAATTCTGATATCGTTAAAATTTAGCTTTTTGTAGAGTTTCAGTATTGGTTAATATTATTTATATTTTGCTTAAGAAGAACAGGAATCAAAATAAGTGTATCGATCCTTATATGGAAATGTATAGTCCATATATGGAAGTACACAGTCTATAAATGGAGCTAATGTATGCGTAGCATTTCATGCAGAGTGTTCTTGTAAAAGATCACGAATAATTAGGATTTTGTAGTATTTTCTGTTCTGTAAATCTGTTCGCAGTGGGCAAAAACTTGTTCAAAGTCCGCAGCAAAGATGCGAGAACAACTTTTTAGCGTCTTTAGTGTTGACTTTGAACAATAAGATATTAGATAAAAAATAGTCAAGTTTTCAACCTCGTTCCCAGGGCTTCTTGCCTTTTCGAACACGGAATGGCAAGAAGCCCTGGGAACGAGGTTGTCAAGTTTTTAAAACTTTTATATATTTACGAAGTTGAATGTTCAAAGTATTTGTACTATTTATAAAAAGATAGAAGTTTATTCACAAAGAATCTTTATAAAAGTTACCTTAAAGTCGTTATTTTTCGCAGATCTAATAAAAAGGTTCGGAAATCCCGAGTTAAGAAGTCCGAGTAACGAATATGTCGTCATAACCCAAGTTAACTAACTTTTCGTAACTCGGCAATTTAGACATAAATAAAATTTCCGAGTTATGGAGTTATCTCAAAACTTTTTTAAAACTTCTTTTTGAAGTTTTCTTCTCGAATATTTGATAATTATGAAGAAAATGAAGTAATGTGATTAAGTTATCCAAATTATTAAACATGCTCGAGAAAGGTTGATTCAATCAAATATAATTTTGAATCTCGAATATAGATCTTTAAAGATTGTTGGGCGCAATCCTGAATCCAAGACAACTGTTTTTGTTTTTGCATCAGATCTACAACCACCTTACATAAATATTTGAGACAAAGTGAAATTTGTGCAAAAATTCGGAATTTCAAATTAGGCAAAAATATTTGAATTTCGATTAGCAAAAGGAACTGGACGGAAATCGGCATTTGTACCAAGAGCCTGGGTTACTAGAAGCAACAGAATTTGTCGAGTTTGCAAAAAGTATATCCACGCAAGTTCAGCAAGGTCTTCATTTAACAATCCAAGTCGAATTCTCATCAGGGTTAATAGCATTTCATCTCGATGGGACAATATCTTTGACTTTGGTGTAGAAACAGTTTTACGTTTAACCTTGCTATATGTATTTGTTCGCTTTGCACCCCTCCAGTATCGTAATCTTGGCAAATATGGTGATAGCAGCAAATAGAGCACATTGAACACAGCTATTGACTGGATACCAGTATAAAAGTTCATCTTAGCATCATTTTTAATCTTTCTCCAAGTGAAGAAGGAACTTCTGCAGTTGAACATTCTATCTCTTGTTGCTCGTTTGGCTTGTATTGATAGCTTATTTAC
>JAULBZ010002493.1:0-18643 GCA_032360805.1 Neoturris breviconis | reverse complement strand
GAAAAAACGAAAGATAAAGGTAGTCAACAAATATACTATGGTGATGAGGAAGGTGCCTATCTGCAGTATCCAGCCATGGATAATTCGCAAAATAAAGATGTCTGCAATTGTACCAGTTATGATCCACGTTTAAGGTACAAATTGAGATTAAAGAAGCCTTTACATGGATCCCTAAATGAGTTTCACCCTAAACAGTCTTGCATTTGATTTGTTTCTTTAGGGGTTTATGTAAAAGCTGCCTTAGAATAAATAAGTTTTGTTGCTAGCTGCACCGCAACAAACCATATATTTTCAAAAAGATTTAATTTTTTCGAAAAAAGATAAGTATATTCAAGGGTTGATTGGATTTGCGAAATGAATTAAACCAAAATTGAATCTATTAAATGTTATGATACAGGCATGAAGAATTGTATCAATCATTTGAATCCTATATAATTAAATCACGTTATCATTACGTTATGGCGGCAACAAATATTCTGCAGTATCAAATAAGCGGGGTGGACGCTTATTAATTTTTGGAAACTTTTAGTATACCGGGCATAAAAATAAGAAACATATAGCCAATAACCTAATTCACTTGGTTGTGGAAAGGAACATAAAGAGACTTCACAATCAATTCGGATTCTGCCACCTGTTACATTATTATTTATAACGTAGGAACCACAAAAGCAATAGAGTTGAAACTTTCTGACTTTTTGAAACGATCTATAAGACACAAATTGTGAAAACTATAAAATATATATAGGTCATAACTTACCAACTATTATGGGGAAATGCTATATAAATCGACAAAAAGTTATTTCGCAATAATTTGTGTTTGGTTAATACTTATAACATGAAACTTTGTACGATTACATATAATCACAAAAAAATATATTTCTAAAAATTTTGGTCGCATGACTAATCTGTTTTCCCGATTTTTCCAAAATTTAATAAATCGGATTTTTTTCCAAAGTTTGGACGATAATCTTGGTATTTTGCAGTGTTTTTGTTAAAACCCCGGAAAATTTGTTAACGAACAACAAAATATCTGTCTAAAAACAAAAACATTATGTAAATTTTTGATCTAGAACTCTTTTAATCGCATTTCTAAAAATATATGAATTTTGGGCAAAGCATACTATTTAAAAATTCTGTGATGACGTCATCAGAAAAATGTGGCATCAGCAAAAACAATTTGCCACAATTTTGTTATTTTCATGATATACTATTAGCCTGCCAAGTTTCATCCTTATACTATTTGTCGTTCAGAAGTTATGGAAAGGAATGTTCAAAAAAGCCCGGCCTGAATAAGGTTAAAGTAACGTTTGTGTTACTAAACTTGGTGAAGTTACTTAAAATCACAAAATAAATACTTTTGGTAAGCTTAACCCGTTTCCCACCAATTTTTTGATTTTTAAAAATTGCTCTCTACAGCTTCGAGGAGCCCCAAAAAATCCCAGCATATATAAGATTAGACTGTAGTAGTAGTTTTACCAGAATCGGCAGAAACGGAACGAAATCGGGAAATCGAAACTGCGTAAATACAGATAACAAAGTCCGGGTTATCCGGTCTACTACGAGTTAACCGAATAACACTGTAGCGTGTTTTGAATGTTTACAGCTATCAATGGTAATAACGATTATCTGGTGTCCAGTAAGCAAAAACCTGTTCAAAGCCAGCGTTAAAAACGCTAGAACAACGTTGAAAAGGTTCTTCTAGTGTGTTTACTGCGAACTTTGAACATATATTTCCCCACTGGTTCAACAACCGGATAATAATGGTTACTACCCACTCATATGTTTTTGGTTCCCTTGCAAGACATCATTTTAATCAATAGGTCTTGGTATGCAGGTACAGTAACACCTAGACAAGGAAAACATGTTGTCATTGCTGTGGACTTCAGTAAGCAAGCTAGAAAAGTTCATGCTTTACTTAAAAGCGTTGTTAAAACCGTACTGGATACCATTGATGCCAAAGATGAGGTACGTTCATATACGTTTTCACATTCTAAAAGTTTTGTTTCGCTCTCTGAATGGAATATTGAACTTTAGCTAAGAAATAATTTATAGCTATGCTATGTAAATATACTTCATTTCATCCAATCAAAATTTCTACATCACTCGTATAAGCCCCTCTAAAAATAGGCCTACCAACAAAATCTTACCACTTTAAAATTTATAAGCCTAAGGCTTAACCCTATACCTGCTAGGGGGGAGGGGATTCCGCCCTCCCCCTACCACATTTTTTTAGTAACTTCCGATGATGCTGTAACTTATCTAGTATTAATATAAGTCTATTTGACACATACATCTAGTAGATCAAAAGATATGAGTCATAACCTAAAACCACCTATTTTTACGTGGGGAATCCTATGTAAAAATCGATATCATTATTTTATCATAACTTTTGTTAAAATAAAATAAATAATTCTGATAAGTTTGGTCATGTGACTAGCCCGTTTTCTCCAATTTTTCCGATTTTCGGATTAAAATTTTGGTATTTTCGAACAGTTTCACTTAAAAAACGGAAACTATGTGAAAGAACATTTAAATACCTATCCAAAACTGCAAACAGAACGAAAAAAGTTTTTGTAGAACCTTTTAATTAAAATTCTAAGAAAGTAAATGAACCATTTAAAATTAATTGTGATGACTTCATCAAGAAAATGCTGACTTCAGCAAAACATAATTGGTACTATGATGCGGAATCTCCAAAAAGTCCAGCATGTATAGGGTTAATTTCGGACTTTTACAACAGATCGCCGACTCGTTAATTAACGTATTATTCATTGTTGGACATGGTCACAACCGGATTGCTCATAGTTAGTCTTGCATGTTCTTACGTTTTAGGTGGTTCTCAGGATATTTAATGGACCGAATAAACCTGTACATCTAGAACTTTCGTGTCTAAGAAATCTTACCGCCGCAACACCGGACGTTATCCAAACATTGAAAGATTTGGTTGAAAGACAAGCTATTGGAAATGCCGATTTGAATTACGAAGAAGTGTTCAAAAACTCGTTTTCATACTTAGAAAATTATCATTCAAGAAAAAGAAGTATACCTTCTTTTTCCATTTTGGCAAGCAAGAAAAATATCGAATACTCCAAAATCTGGTTCAGTGTTCACCTTCTTTCCTCCTATTTCATCCTAATTCGTCCTGTGTTGGGTATCTTTCGTTTCGCCTTATTTAAATCTGAAATAATTTGAGAAGAAAATTTAGCAGGATGTGATTGGATATTCTCTTAACCCTTGTAATACTGGGCCTGGACCTTTTTGAGACTCCACAATATTGGGGGGGATGGAGGATGGTAAGGGTATTTCAACCCCCTCCATAACTTTTGATGGAACCAAAAGTCATATAAGCAATTCATTCAAAAATATATTTAAAAAATGAAAGAGGGGTGGCTAAAACAATCCCTCAGTAGGAATAGGGTTAAGCTTTAAAGACATCACTGGCTGTGTTTTATATTCCACTAGAGACACAGTAACCAACCCATTTTAAGATTGCTCTCATATAAGTCTTTGAGACCGTACCCAGTGGGCAAAACTTGTTTAAATTCTGCATCGTTCAGGGTTGTTTTAGCGTCTTTGCTACTGATTTTGAATAAGTTTTTGTCCACTGAGTAGCTAGTTACCTAATCATTTTTTAGAAAAAGCTGTTATATTTGTAACATGTACAGTTAATCCAAATGAAACACAGGAATCGATCATAAAGTCTACTTTAAACTCTGTAAATGCTTTGATACAAATATTTTCTGTGACAGGTATGATTATTATTTGATTCATTAGTTGATTGATTTACTGACTAATGGATTCGCTAGTTAATTTAGTGATTAATTAATTGAGTTTCTATTTTTTGCTTAACCCTATTTGGCCTGGGCCTTTCGTATACCCTTCTTTGGCATGGAAGTTGGACAAAAAAGCTCCCTACGTTGAAATTTTGAATCTTTGCACGTAATTCAAATTGTCCATTTTATTTATTACCAAGAATGTACCTAACTTACAACTCGAACACTACACAAAAACCATTATAATATAGTCTGATCGCGACTCGTACATGTACCTTTATATGGATAGTATTTTTAATAGCAATAGTCTTTATTGAACTTTTATGTCATTAATATAAAAACCACATGCAAATCACTAGTAATCCATTTCGCCATTTTGTACACCGAAATAAATGGGAAGCTTCAGGATAACCTGTCTGTATCTTATTTATTCAGAAAACGAAATATCCATCGTTCAATCAGAAAGACTTTCCGATATTGCCATTCAAAAATGCACTTGGTCTACTTGGTGTACTGTCTCAGAGGTATTACTTTATTATTTGTAATATTTGAGTTATATAGTGATAAATTTTAGTATTTTAGGTACTATGATTCCCGCAAACTGCTGGGTTTACGAGGTTAAACCACTTATAGTATTTACATAAAACTGTTCACATTTATAGTCCATCACAAAATGTACAAAATGGTAGTGAATATTTATTGATGGCGTCAACTTTTTCACAAAAAGTTTGACATTTTCTTTAAAACCATAAGTTCTTAGAATCGCAAGTAAAAGAGTTATGTAAAAGCTTTACTAATTCTGTTTTCTGTTTTACATTGCTAATGCCTTTTTGTTTTTAGTGAAACCGTTGCAAAATACCAAAAGTTTCATCATGTGACCAAACTTTGTAGAAAGATTTATTATATGAATTAACTTCACCAAGTTTTATTCTGCAAGTACTAGCCAAACACAAGTTATGTCAAAATAACGAATTAATTATTTGCAAAAGATTTCTTACTTACAAATACGTGGTTTCAGATTTACTAATCATGAAGATGATATGAAGCTTAAATTTTTAGCGTAAATGTATTATTGATTGTTACTAAATGTTGTAAAGGTTTCAACACTATAGATGTTAGTGCTTCAAAAGTTATACAACACAATATCGTAGGGTGATATGTTTTAGACATTCAAACATAACGTCTCTCTTATCAAGCTGATCAAGGAAACTGCGATCTGCTAAAAATTTCTCGTTTACCATTTTGACATTGCAGGTGGAGCGGGGTGTAGGCTCGATTACCCAAATTTAATTTAAAATCGATACATACATGCTTCGATATACGATAATTAGAGCCTGAGTAAAGAATATTATAGGCATGTAAATAAAAATTCGCCAAAATGTACAGATTTGGGACGAAATCAGTCTTTGTTGTACCAAGTTCGTCCCCTGCGTCTTTTGACCTTTTTATTTTGTTTTGATATTATAAGAAACATGTCTTTCTTATAAGGACCGAAAGAATAAAAAGGCAAAAGGCTCTGGGACGAGCTTGTTGTTTAAATTCATTGCATGGAAATTTTGTTTATTATTTAAATAATAAACAAAATGGTAAAAGAGCAAAGACTAAAATCCCTGCGTAAATTCGCCTTTAATATTATGGTCGGGAAATACGTCTTTAATTTGTATATGTACTTTGATTGACAACTTCGTCGCCCCGTTTTTTGCAAAACTTCAGAAGGAGATAGTCGTTTTAACACTGTCTTCGCCTCTGGCGGGGATATTGAATTAGTGTCTTAGGAGTCAATAACTCACTAAATATTATGTCTAAATATTTATTTTCATCTATCATTTTTATTTTAGAAACGTGGTAAGCACGTAAATATCAATGAACAAAATCCTGGCAAAGGTATTCGAGCATATGTTGGAAGTTTTTACAACTTACTTCTTGATACAGATGAAATTGATAACAATGCTATTCAATTTACCTTACCATATTTCAACTTCAATGGGTTAGGTAATTAAGACAGTTCGAAAGACTATCGAATAGGTAGACTAACGTATTGCCATATATGGTAATATATAATTTATATAAGAAGTGATACACGGGGGGCCTATTCGGTAGTCTATATCGCTGTATAATCTTCTAGGAAGATTTCTACTAGGCAAATTCATTCCCGCTAATTCTAAATGAAGCCATAACATTGGTTGTATGCTTTCAACAATTGTAATGGCTTTATTTAGAATTCGTGCGCACAAATTCTGCTTTTACCAATAGGTACATGAGGTATATGAATATTCAACATGCAAAGTTGCCTTTAGAGTATAAATTATTCTCAACGGTCATATAGGAAGTAGTATGTGTAAAGACCTCTTATTTTTTATTGCTCTGATTTAATTCCTTGATGGACTAGATTTTATGTTTCTCCTTGATGGAAATAACCTTATTTTAGTATAGCTTTTAACGTTAATTCAAAGTCTAAAATTTGAAGAATACATTTTCAATGTATACGTCAAACTAATTTACCACATTACCCTGGAAGCAAGCTTATGGGCATGTTTCCAAAAGTCAATCATCCTGATTATGCGTTAGAATCCGGGGTAACAGGACACTTCTAATTTAAACGTATGTATTACATTTTAGGTAAAATGATTGATGCTTGTATTCCACTTTATACGGTTGGTGCAATAACCCGACCAGAACTTATTGGAGTGGCATGCATTGCATTTTTTAGTGCTGACCTTCTCCATATTAAATCCAATGAAGATTTTAAAGAATCTTCCGACTGTTATGTGTTTTTAATAGATGATCAAGGTAAGGATGGGTAGATCCTATTATTTGGTGTTTTTAAGAGCTTGTGACACAAAGAATAAATCAATACTACAGGTACAGCAACTTATTTGCACCCTTTTTAAATATCATTGTTAATTGCATGTAGTTATTGTAGTACTCACAAAATACCTTTGCTGGACCTTACCGTTTCATGCATTAAAAACGCCTATTTGGCCGAGCTTTGAAGGGCTCTATAAGTCTGGGGGCAGTAATTCGACACCCCTGCAAAACTTCTAATATGCTAATGCAAAATATATGAAACTTGGTTAGGTTATACTTCATTCTTATCTAAACATTTTAGCGTAAAACATTTTCTGCTGACGTAATAATATTTTTGTTGCCATCATCAAAAGTAAAAGCACCTTTAGTAAAAAAAAAATTAAGGGAAAAAAATCTTTGTTTCAAAACTATATGTTTTTTAAGCAAAAATAAGAAGAAAGTAAGTTATTTTGGAAAAAAACATTTTTACCACCTGCTGGTACTAAGGGAAATTTATCCCTAGTTACCAATTTTTGTTTTATTTTAAAAATACCCTAAATAAACTTTTCGAAATGTTACGTCATGTTTGGTTAATTTGACTAATAAATAAAAAGTTATTACTAAAATATCACAGGGATATATGTTTGTAATATGTGTGTGTTGATTCAATATGAATTTGTATAATTTTCCAGAACATATCATATGTCGAGATTCGTTCCACATTTTTTATAGGTACCACATATATACATCCAAAATATGAAGAACCAATTCTTGAAACAGATAAAGCATTTCCTGTGCACATCAAAAAGTTAGAAACTTCTAAAGATTTTAATAGTATATATCAATCAATGATCAGGTAATGCTCTATCATTGATATAGTTACTGTATACGTCCAATTACATCTCGATTATACAGAGTTTTCAAGCACTTGTTCAAAGTCCGCGGTTCATTAGAATCATAGAGACTCTTGACCACTCATCTGACCAAGCCCTGTCAGCTATTGAACAGTTCTCGTCACCCCATAGCATTAATCAAAATAATAAAGACTAGGTGTTCCCAAAAAGATGCATGTAAGAGCATGAATGTGTTAGAAAAACATTGTTCGCGAAATAACGGGACTTGACAAATAAAAATGGTTCAGTGTACTAAATTTTATACCATATGCGTTAGTGGTTCACAAATAATAAGCCGTTGTCATTTTACAGCATTTTACAGATCAAACACCTGATGTTATTGATAACATCATAGCAGGTGCCAGTGACCTCATCAAGTCATATTGTTTGTACTAAACCGTTTGTATTAGGTTGTCCTATAACTGTACCAAGTTTCATGTCATAAGCGTTAGTGGTTCGGGAAACCTTGGCCGCAGCACTTTAGTTTCGAACTAAAAAAAGGTCCATGGCTAATAGGATTAACGATCCACAAAAAAAATAGTACCTTTAAATAAAGCCAACTATAGACCCATCGTTTTATTATTTGCTACTAAAAAGGGACTTGTCGTGAAACAATTGACCGCTTTCTAAGATTCAACTCTCTCACCATATCTTTTCGGATTTAGAACGTATTTTATTTCTCAATACACTTTATTAAACATTTTATATAACTGGCAAAAATTCCTAGCAAGCAAGGGGAAGGTAGGAGCAGTGTTGATGGCCCCACGAAAAGGTTTTGATTGTCTCCCACACGATCTGCTTATTGCTAAAATGAAGATTCATGGATTCGGAATAAAGAGCTTAAGATTTCTATTGAGCTGTCTTAGCAATAGAAAACAAAAAACTCGTATTAGCTCATACATTAGTGAATTGCTTGAGGTACTCCTGGGAGTTAAATATTAGGACCAATCGTTTTTAATATTTATAAACAAAACTTTATTACATTTTTGGATAGTAGAGAGCCTGGGGTATATTGTGACCAAGTTTCAAGTAAAACGGAGCAGTAGTTCGAAAGTTATTGGGGTGTGGTACATTGTGCCCCTCCGCCCCGGGTTAATAGAACCCCAAAAAGCCCAGGTTTCATAAGGTTAAGTGCAACTCAATGGTGGTTGCAAACCCGGGAAAGAACACGTTATTCTAGCATCTTTACCGCGGACGTTGAACACGTTTTTGTTCACTGGGTGATAGTTGCAAATTGTTAGTTCTAAAGGAATTTCCTATTAGGAAATTTGTAATAACATGAGTTTGATGTGTGATTAGGCTCACGTACTTGATTCATGGAATCGAGGTTGCGAATGCGCTTAGGCAACATTAGCCCCACCTTTCACGTTCGAGAAAGAGTTGATAGCGTGCTAGAGAAGAAATAAGACGTTGGTCTGTGAATTCCTGCAAAAATGTAAATAGTACGTTAAACTTATATAAACTTTATTCTCGCTTCTGGAACGCTCTTTACACATAAAACCGACATGTAATACAACACAACAAGTTCATAAGCATGACATATGAGTTGAAACGTTTAGGTCGAACCTTTTGTAAACATTTTGTAACTTCTTTTCAAGCTCCCTGAAAAAACATATTACAGAGAGTTAACTGTATCAACTTTTTATTCATGCAGTGGTAACAGTGGGAACAAAACAATATCAGTTTTTGCTTCAGTACCTCGCGGTGATGTTCAGGGTGGTTCAAAATTCCAAGTGAAAGAATATACCTATACCTGGAAGAAGGTTATTATTTACTTTCATTTTTTTGTTATTCTTGTTGGTACAACTATTTTATATAGCTAAATAGG
Organism: Neoturris breviconis; assembly: GCA_032360805.1. Lineage (NCBI taxonomy): Eukaryota > Metazoa > Cnidaria > Hydrozoa > Anthoathecata > Pandeidae > Neoturris > Neoturris breviconis. The sequence goes on along the minus strand of JAULBZ010002493.1, from coordinate 9,362 downwards.
TAGTATAAAAAAATGATATTCAACAACTGATCTTTCTTAGCGTAGAACAAAAAATAATTTTTTGCAGAGTCCTTTAAAGCTTAGATTCTGGAACTTTGTACCAGTCCTTTAAATGCCTGCTATTTTCAACAGTTCAAAGATGTATATCTGCATAATCATTGGCCATCGAGTGCTTGACAGAGTCTTATTCAATTGCAAATTTAAGGCAGATGTCGAACATAAAGTTCTGAACGTTTGAATGGGAAGTCGTTTTCACTCTAAAACATAAAGGAACCATCTCAAAGAATACATATACATAGATCGTTGAGTCAAAGATCTTGCATTGGATTAGCTTCTTCATCCTGAAGAAACCAATTCATTGTAAGATCGTTGACATAACACATTTCTGTGCAGTTTCATTTTTATTAGGATTTGAAATGAAATTCTGATGGTTACCAAGTTTTTGATATTTGTATTGATTATTCAATATATGATTAATCACCTTATTATTTATAGATATCCCATTCTTCATTCTCATTGGCGGTTGTTGTTTCAAGATCATGCACATCACATCTAGAACTGACGCATTTAACACCGCAATCTGGACAGTATACTCTATATACTCGCTTTGTATTGCCGGTAGATCAACTCTGTAAACATCCTAGCAATATCACTGCAACGAAAGGTTTGAAAGATTGTTGGTTTAGTCTCTAAACAATGCTTATTTACTTTTATCTTTACTCGACAGTTTCTTTCTTTGAATTGTTTTACTAATGCATATATAGCATTTAGAAATGATAGGCCACTACATGGCCAATAATTGAATGGGAAACACAGAAATGAAAAACACACGAATCTTGTAATAAGAGAAAAATATAAGTACCTTCATCGTTATAAAACAAAAACACTTTTAACTTTTACCAATGTGTTAAGTATGGTTACTAGATTATTTCTTATAACACACTAGATTATCCTAAAAGTTTCACTATTTCCAAAGAAAACGTAGATGATTAATTTTGTGCATGTTTGTTGTAGTTGCATCTACTTTACTTTTTTCTCCTGATTCATTTATGCGTCCAAGTATGTATTATAAACAAGAAACACTGAATACTACTGAGGATCTGATGTCGTACTTTGATGGCAAAAAGGAATACACCAGTTCTAATTTCCTTGAAGTAAGTACTAATTGATTCCCAAAAGTATCCAATTACCTTAACACAATTAAGTGTATTAGGTGTGAAGGTGTATTATTAGTGTGGATTTCTACTCTAGCAAAATTTCCGCATCATGAAAGGAATAATTTGAAAAAATATATTTTTGCTGATGTCCGCATTTTACCTATGAAAATGTGTATGTTGTTGGAATTACAATTTAAAAGTTCTAGATAAGATTTTCTTATTCTGACTTCAGTTTTAAACAGCTATTGTGTTGCCCTTTAACATAGTTTAAGCTTTTTTACCCTATTAAGACTAGTTTTTTAGGGGCTCCTTAACACTAGGATGGACGGATTTCCCCTGGAGATCTCCGTATTGCTTTGTTATTACACCAAACTTGGCACGATATTAGTACCAGCTGTAATGAACATTTTGGTCCAAACCTTTTTTATGACGTCATTATTTTTTTGGTGACGTCATTGTTTTATAATTTTTCCTGGAAAAAAAAAATTGTTTTTATAGTAACTTCCGAACCACGGAAGCTATCATGCTGAAACTTATTTAGTTTTTAGATACATTTATTATACACATACTGACCAAATTTAAACATCATACCTTTAGCAAATCAAAAGATATGGGTCATAACCTGAGATCACCTATTTTCAAGCAGGAAATCCTTAGTAAATAATCGATATCTTTATTTTATCATAACTTGTGTTAGAGTAATGCTAATGTTACGACACTTAGTGAAGTTGCTCAAAAGCACAAAATAAACAATTCTGAAAAGTTTAGTCATGTGACTAACCCGTTTTCTCCGATTTTTCCGTTTTCTTTTGGAACTTTGGATAAGAATTTTTGATTTTTCCAAAATTTTTACTAAAACTCCAAAAACCTTGTGAAAGAACATTAATACCTACCCAAAACTTCAAACAGAACGAAAAAAGCTTTTATAGAACCATTTTAATCAAAATTCTAAGAAAATACAGTTTTTAAAGAAAATGAGATATTTAAAGTTAGTTGTGATGACGTCATCAGAAAAATGCTGACCGCAGCAAGAAAATTGGTACCATTTTGTTCCTGTTGTGATAGACTATAACTCTATAAAGTTTTATCTTAATCCTATTAGTCGTTTAAAAGTTATGGAGGGGGACGGAAGGCGGAATCCGCCCTCACTCAGCTTCGAGGAGTCCCAAAAAGCCCAGCATATATATTGTTGTGTTATGTTTTGTTATTGTAGTATGATGTTAATCTTTTGTTTATTAAATCATTAGTAGATCTTACACGCAATTAACCAATACTTTTTTAGGCTTCAGTGGCAGAATCTCTTCGGAATTATGTTATTGCCATAAGTATCCTTGATAACATATGGATAAATGTTAACTACACTGAAGTTAATTACATCTTCTGGTTGTAAGTATCTTCGCTGATAGTCTATAAATAAATTAAAGGGAACTAATAGAGATGACATTATGAAAAAAAGAACGTTTTTAAAAGACTATATAAAATCAGAACAAATTGCGAGAAATAAGTAGCAACATGATTATTCCATGAGAACAGCGATTACGGACGAGGTGATGAGAAATTCAGGTACAAGAGAAAGAGAGTTGTGCTCTATAGATTAATCATCATTTTGTGTAAGAGTATAAACTTTCCCTTCGAAAGTATTTTCTGAGTTTGCTGAAAACGCCCCTTGGACTTTCGTGCTTATATATGGAGTAGACATCTTTTCATGACCAGCTGATTATGATTATTATTTGTCTGAATCGGGAAGAAAATAACAGCAAAACAGGGAAAATAACAAGTTTATTCACTTTATTGATGACATTCTAATTGATTATATCCAATCAGAAAAAATTCTGAGAAACAAGGAGCCAGATGGTAATCTGATGACAACAGTGATTACGGAGCGGAGGACAATGCATTTTGAAACAAAAGAAGGAGAGTAATGCTATATCAATCACCATTTACAAGAATAGAAACTTTCCCTTCAAAAACCTATAGTAGTTTCATCTTCTTTAATTTTGAGCACCCCTTATGTTCCAAAATTTAACCATTTTAATTTTTGCAAGCTGGCTAGTTGCGGGAAAAGAAAAGGTGCTCGTACATTTATCGGAGTAAGGGATATAGTTATTTTTTTTGGTTTAACTCATTATTTTTAGATATATTGGCCTAGAGAATGGAATGTTTAAAAATTATCCAGGAGGCTTAGTACATCCTCAATTTGATCCTCGAATACGACCTTGGTAAGAATTAAACCATCTTCTTGAACCAATATTTTGTCTAGGAAGAGTATTTTTGTGAAAGGAAATAAAACTTTTCGGTTTGTCACTTGAACTAGAAATTCTGCAAAAAGTTTAATTATAAATTGTAACAATCAGTTGCCACTCAAAACTTTGCAACAATAGCACCATTATTTAGACTTAATCTTGAAATAGAAATAAAGCAACATGGCGACAGACTAAGCTCTCAAATTAATTTCATGAATCCAATTTTGACCAACACTATTAGTAGCTACACAACATTTAAAGAAAAAAGTGTATTCCCAGTAGGCAAAAGTATTTTCAAATAGAGCATTAAAGACGCCAAAATAACGGTGAAAATGTTATTCTAGCGTCTTTACACGTTTTTACTCACGGCGTTGCTCTCACAGGGTGAAGGACTACGGAATAAGAACCCATGCTCCATATATGGACTGTGTATGGTCAAGTGGAGCTATACAGGTTTGTGCATTGTATCTGTTAATCTGGATGTAGGACAAAATTACGTTTTCCACAAATACATAACGACTACATTTCAGGAATAAACTACGTTAACGAAGATGCGGATTTTAGACAGGTTTTTGCCCTTCGGGATACTTGGAATTGTTTCCGCATACATATCAATACAGAAAATTAGTATCAACGATCTGGACTCAACTCATTGACTCATTGATTCATTGATACAAAGTTTTTCTCTCAGGTATGTGTTGGCAAGAAATTCAAACGAGGAATATGGTATTACTGCTCCATACCAAGACTACATGACAGGCACTCCTGTGGTTTCACTAACGAAGAAAATATACATGTATGTACTACATATTCTTTTTTGACAAACATCTTAATGATATGAGTTCAAACAACTTATTTCACAGGTGATTGAAACTGAAATCAGACGATTCGCTGCAATTTTTACTTCTATTCATAGCATAACGAGTGCAACTTGGAAAAAAATATTTGCAGGCATTATTCCGATGACGTCAGCACAAAATAACTTTATTGGTAAATTTTGCTTAAAATGTACATGTTGTTAGAATTACGATTAAAATAGTTCTAGACAACATTTTTCCGTTCGGATTTCCGAAAAAATCCGATTTTCAATTTTTTGGAAAAATCGGAGAAAACGGGTTAGTCATGTGACCAAAACTTTTAGATAACTTTCTTTTGACATTTTATGTAACTTGACTGAGGTTCATATTATACAATTTGTGTCTTATAGAAATCCAAGTCAAATTGTAGGAGTTATTGGCGTTGATGTTAGATTGTCTTGGTTTGAAGAACGGATAACAAAGGAAAAATATTGCGAGGAGTAAGTGTTGCTATAATTCATTATAACTTTTTACCAGGAAAGATGGAATCCACAATGTCGTTCGAATTTGTTTTAACGTCTTTACTACTGACTCTAAGCACGTTTTTGCCCGCTGAGGTTATAGACAACTTAAATAAATCTGAAAATCGACTTTAGAAACTTTTTCTAGAACTTGAGTAATCAAATATATGAAAAATACCATACCACCATGGGTTACTGATGACCTCACCGCAAAAATAATGACGTCAGAAAAAATGCTTGCAGCAACATTTTCATTTTGTAATAAAATGGGTTACCATTGTACTAACTTTTAAGTTACTAAACATACTCTTATCAAATGTGGCGGAGGAAGTGGACCTACCTCTCTCTACCAGACTTACAAATTTCATGAATACTCCAGGCCAGCAAGGGTTAACCTATGCAATTTCACACTGGACTGCTTCTAAAACGTTTTCTGATACCTAGTGATTATTGAAAACTAGTACTGTTTGAAATTTCATGCATGTTACGTAAATTTTAATACAGGTTTGTTCGTTAAGTAAACGAAAGTTCGGGGCTTTTCATACAATTTAGCGATTTAACTAGCAATATGCCTGTCAAAAATATGGTTACTAGAGAAAAATATTTTTTTGTAGGAAAATTTATCAACCTTTTTAATCATATAAGCCATTCATTTAAAAGTTATGACTAAAAGCTTAGCAAGGGGAGGGGGGGAGGAAACCTACATTAGGCGAAATCTGACAGGTGATATCACTTTCAATCAATTTAATCGCTTCACTTAGAATTCTTGGGAACGAATTCGCCTAGGGAAGATCCGTCTATATTTTGAGCTAAGTCCATGATTTGATGATTGCACTTTCATGTTATTTATTTTGTTTGTCTTTTTAGTCGTTCGTGCATGATAATTGATAAAAGTGGCACTATTATTTATCATAAGAATCAATCAGATAGTAAAAATATTCACATAACACAAATTGTAAGATGTTTCTACTTTTCATTAGAATCCTATAGTTATACTGTACAATAATTCTTTACGCACTCGCGTTAATCAGAGTAGATTGAGCATACGAAAATATAGTCAATATTTATTGTTATGTATTAATTGAGAAGAAAATAGCGATTAAAAGGGTACCATTGTCACTTGAATGTCTACAAATATGGCTACAAATCTATTATTATTTCTCCCTTGCAGTGTTTTGTTGCATAAAACGCTTATAACCAAATATAACCCCTTAGATATATATCTGATGAGGATAAAACAGGGAAATAAGTTGCATTGAAATTTGACGAGTTTTCATCTAGAATGAGTTAGCCCTATTCAGGCCGGGCTTTTTGGGGTGTAGTGTTGAAACTTTCCAGAAAGTTAGGGCAAGCTTAATCATCATTTTAGCAAAATAAATGTTTTGATGACGTCATTACTCACGATGACATCATTGCTGGAAAACAGGTTATGAAGAAGAAAAAATGTTTAGGTGAAAATTTATTTTCTTTCAAACTATATACCACAATGATTTTCAAGCAAAAATAAGCAAAATATATTTTACCCCCTGTCAAAAATATATTTGCTAGGGGAAAATGTTCCCTAGCTACCTAATTTGTTTTTTTCCAAAATGATCCTAGATAAATTGTAGGAAGAGTTCCAAATATTTCTAGCCGTAACAGCCATTTTTTGGTAACTCGGGATAATTTTCCATTAGCAACCAAATTTTTGACAGGTGGTAAAATTTCATTTTTCAATTTTTTTTCTTGTTATAATTTTTGCTTGAAGAATATTCTGATAAAAATTGGTGATAAAACGTTTTGTAACTATATTATTTTTGTGTACCACCTGTTTGGTATTGATGACCTCAGCATAAGTAATGACGTCATCAAACAATCAATTATGCCATTGTGTTGTTTATGTGTTGAACTAATGTTCTGAAAAGTCTCAACACTGTAGCATGTTCCCATCAATTCACAATATATATATAGCAATGTATAGCATAGTATAGCAATGCCATCTAACATTTATTTTGTGTCTGTTTCTATCATATAAATACAGATTTATGATAACATTATTTCACTTTTAGGAGCCAACTTTAGCAAATGATATGATACAAAGAGGATATATGATTAAACAACACTGTATTGGATATCATAAATTGAACATTGCTGATACTGTTCCAAAGCCACATGTTCAATGGTTCTACACGGTAAACAATAAGTGTTATAAGTGTTGAAAACAGTTTTTTTTACTACTTTATTATCAAGTGGCGAACTTATGAAAATGAAAAATGAAAAATAAAAAATAAAAAATAAAAAATAAAAAATGAAAAATGCCTCGTTGACAATATCAAAATAATGAGATCGATAAATTTACTATTTTGTCTATTGTCTATTTTTCAATTCTTACCACTTTTACTAGTTTCTTTTAGGTTGAAATTAATCAAACAAAAATACATGATCATGATACGGACAGACTTTGTTTGCTATATAGAATAATTCCTATCCAAAAGACAAACCTGTTTCTTGTAAAGTTGAGTGATGTTTGTATTGGTGACAAAAGAGCTAACTGTAACTGCAATATTGTTGTAAGTATAGCTTAACCCTCTGAACCTTTTTGAGGTTTATTCGACGGGTTGCGGTCAATGTTACATAACTCATATCTCGAGAACAATAAATTATCTTGCCTTAATATTTGGAACGGTTGTAGACTATCCCCTTATAAGTGAATCTAATTAGTTTTTGGAAATATTGCACAATTTTCAATGACGTCTTTATTTTGGAAAGTATAATTGCTATTTTTGGAAATTTTGATGATTTCTGACTAACTATTGTTTATTTGCTAGTATAAGGTAACAAAAAGTTGCTCACAAGGTCTGAATGTCAAGAGGTTTATATAATATAAATTTACCTTGGTATTTCGTATAGAACTACGTTTACACGCTATGATTAATCAATGCCCATTGTGAATGTTGCTTGGGAACAATGGGATTTCAAAAATGTGAAGATATTTTTGAATATTTAAAAAATTGAGAAAATAATGTGATTGCTTATCCCGCAATGGATCTTATCGAATTACAATTAATTGTATAAAGTACCAAAACAAAAATGGGGTGTAAACAGTGCTAACCCTGGGTCCTTTAACCTATGCTCTAAGCCGACTTAACCCCTGACCCATAAATGACCCTAAAACCAGAACCATGCCCTCGGAACCTTTGCCCTAGGACCCTCAGGACCCTCAGGACCCTGACATTATGACCCTGACCCTAAGACCTTATCCCCAGAACGTTGATGGTCTGAATGCCCTGATTGGTGTATAAGAAATAAATTACGATCCACAGGGAGCAGGGATCTTGGCGGAGGTAAAATGAAGGACAGGGAACAGGGCCCGTTGAGCTAAGGTTAAATTTATACTTCTGTTAAGTGATACAGAGCTTAAAAACATAAATTTTAGATAGTCTAATGTATAAGTATACATCCATAAACTCTTGTGAGGATGGATGGAAGTTTGCACAGGTATTTCTATTGTGTTCAACGATTTTGACCGAAATTAGCTATACGATTGGGAAATTACCCGCAGATTCTGACCGTTACAAAGGCTAAGTTTTGGTCCAATTTGCCCTTTTTTGATGCCATAAAATGCGCGGGAAATTTCTTACTTGTTTACGTGGAATAGTGTTGCAACTTTAGCACAATATCCGGCATGGGACCCTGGAACCTTGAACCGAGGCGAACCTTACTTTTATCCTGAACCAATTGCGACCTTGAAACCAAGACTTTGGCACTGCGGTCCCTGACTTCATGGCTATGACCTCGATACCTTAGTCCCAGGACCCTGATGGCCCCGAGACCCTAAATGAGAAAAATTAAAAACTTAGTTCAAGTGGTGTAAAGAAATAACCAAGTAGCAAAGTATAGCATCAAAAACTAAAATAGTCATCATCTTTGATCCGGCAACGTGTATCTGCAAGGACACTAGCAATATTTTACAATTTTTTAATTAATATTTTGGAACTTCTAGAATGGGATACATCCTTGCAACAGAAGATTTCGTATCAGAAAATACAATGAATGCGAATGTCCGTGCTTCGATTTTCAAACATGTTTAGCGGAATTACCAGACGTGTACGTATTTGTACATACTTATTTAGCAATTTCATGCTTTGGATAAAATGGTTTCCCAAGCAAATACGATCCGATGTATCTATTTACACGGACTGTTTATTATACCATATATGGAAGTTCATGGACTAAATGATACCTCAAAATGTCGTTCCAAAAACATGGTTTTTGATAAAGCTAAATTTGATCAAATTCAACAAAGATAAAAGTACAGAGAAGTCGTAATCCTATTAAATGTAGCAACGTCAACATCTGTAGTAAACGTGGACAAATGTAGTAACACCCGTCGACATCTATAGTAAACTTTGACAAATGTTGTCTATGTAGTAACGACCAATGTAGTAACGTCGACAAATGTAATAAAATATTTTCTTGGCGATAACTGTTGTAAATACTTAATTAGTAAAAGTGCAGAAATTAAAATTTAAAATTAATATAACCAGATTTTGGTCCAAAGAGTGTGAGTTTTGATCTATGTACAATGACCTATTTATTCGGTTATTGCCAGCTGAACGTGAACCGTATTAGTAAGGGCTCTGTAACACTGGGGGGGGGGGGGGG
>JAULBZ010002492.1:0-18643 GCA_032360805.1 Neoturris breviconis | reverse complement strand
TTTTACTAACGATAAAGTTCTGTGAATCTTCTTTAGTTCCATTCAGCTAGAAGTAAATTTAATTTCCAGCACAAAATTAACACCATAACATTGCAAGAAAAAAAGGAAAAACAACGGAAATAATTTTCACGTAGCGTACCGCTGGAACGCCATTTTGCGTGTGTTTTGCTATTATTTGTTATGGTTTTAAACTAGTTCTTGATATATGATATATTTGTTCTACATTTGCTTTGTCCTTACCCATGTCTTAATTCCTAATCTCGGGGGTCCATCCTAAAACTATTTCGCTGTTAAACTAAGCTTAAATAGTCAAACAATCGAGCGTAAAATAAAAGCAATTCGCTGGTAGAAAATCTTAGTAAGTAAGTCCACAATAATATCTTTTGACGGGATAATAGTTTACTTATGATAATAATCTTCTAAGAATAGCATTTCTGAGAAAGTTATAAATAAATAATTATTCTATAATTAAGTTTTAAATATATTTAATAAAGTTTGTTTACTTAGAAAGTACAATAACAGCGCCGCCACATGATTTTGACTTTGTTCTGGACCAGTTTAAGTACGCTTTTCCTGCAAAATGGCTGAAATAGCGATAGTTCCCAGGGGCTTTTTTTCTGGTCCCCATTGGGGGGCTTACAGCACCCCCCCTCCCCCCCTCAAAACCTCCAGCTGCAGTGTGTAATTTGCGTTGAATCACTTCATGATTAAAAATTGATGACCAGTCAACTAACATTTCCTTATTTCGACCCCTGCATGTATAGTATAGGATATGCTTTAACTGTATTCAGACTCGTTTAAAAAGCATGTTAATTGAACATTTCATGAAAAAAGAAACTACTAGGATCTAACCTTCTCATTGCAACACTATAATTATCAAACTGAGGTGATAAATATAAGTGGTAATAAAAGTATTCCTTATCATTAATAAAGACATTTACCTGATTCGACGGATCATTGATATGTTTTTTTAACCTTGGTGATAACTAAAGTAACGTTAAAAACAAGAGTATTTAGTTTACATGAATAATCAAGAAAATAACTTGCATAATGCATTTTACGGGTATTTGTTTTCGCAAATGAGCAGTCTAAGAATTATTTACGGGTATTTATTTTCCGAATGGACACTTTGAAACTTGACACGACTATACCCCAGCACAATAAAGTGATATTATTATTATTATATTCCTACATTATCATAGTGAATTATTTATATGTACCACTCATTGGGACAAATTGATAACCTTATAGTGAAGTCATTAAAATGGGACCTATATAATTTCCAAATTGCCTTTGTTTCTAATGTTTTTAATTGAAGAAGGAAGCTTCCCAAAATCATATATATCGATCCAAAATCAAAATGGAGAATTCAATTCTTAAAATGTTTTTTCACGGAATACATTCCCGAAGAATGCCGGTACTCAACATTTTTAAACGTCAAAAAGGTGTTCTTTCCACGTCAAAGCATCAAACGGGGAGTTTGAACCTCCTGTTCATCAATCAAAGCAACGCGCAAACAGTGCAATATTCTTTGTCCATGTCTAAATCATATTTCTTTATTTATGCAGAGAAACCCTGGGAACGAGGTTATGAGAAGCAAATCTTTCTGACCTTTGTTTGAACTTTTTAGCTACCTACATAAAGGTAACTATTTAATCAACAGACGTAAAATAGGTTAGAATTCAGTCCTAAAAAATTTCCACATGTTCGGTGGTGCGGAAAAAGTTATTTTAGGGAGAATATTTGACTTACGTTCATGGTGAAAATATCTTCGTTGGCAGAAAAGTTGATCCTAAAATACAAGAAATTGGGATACAAACTATGTAGGTTCTGTTTTGTAGGGTGGAGTTGGTTAGGAGTAGTTCAAACAAGGAACTGGTTGCTATCGAATTCGAATGCATCTCTATATATTAATACAGATCTCTGTTTGTCTGTGCAGATGCGGATCACTGTCTGCCTGTACTAAGCTGAGAGTCTTGGAGTCTTCAAATTCGAATAAACCATGTTTCCCTTGATACCATCTGTCTGTGTTTATTCTAAAGCTGACCAATAAAAGTAAAATAGTTTTGCCTTTTCTATTTCATGAAAAAGCACAATTTTTTTTTTTTAAAGTTTTCAACCAATAAGAATAGAGCCTTCATACATTTCAGCTGAAATTTGGTAAATATAGTGGACAGAATGGTTTTGGTTCATCAAATAGAACGATATACCTATTTTGCCAAGATTTTATATTTTTAACTGAAATCACCTCGGGAATAACAATAAGAAATTTATTCCCTCGTTCATTAGTTTTTTCTTGTTTGTAGGCCTTTTCAGCATAATGTAAATAGAACCAGCATGCTTAATCCACTGTTACTTTGTCTTTTTAACCAAACCAAATAGGGTGCTGCCCTATCTGTAGGATTTGTACATTTTTGGGACCTAGAGCCAAATACTTATGCACTTGGTAAGTACCAATTATATCAAAGAAATACTACATACATACAATGACATGGACCTAAACAATATTTTATATCTTATATCTCTACAACATTTATATAAAATGTTCGTCAAAGGTCTCAAATATGGCAAGTTGGAATGTAAGGGAAAAAGTCTGATAAATTGCCCTACAGTACTAGTTTTCTGGCAAATAAGCTTTTCGGATCTTGGGCGAATGCAAAATATTTGAGTCATTGTACCTTTTGCCAGCTCCTTTAAAAATAATTCAGTCCAACTCCATTTACAGTCACAAACAACATTATCTCAAGAATTGATATGCCTGGGCGCTTATTTCAATTTTTACAACCTTGTAATTTCATTCTATCAATTTCCTCCTATTAATTATATTCTAGTACTTTTAGCAATGTTTTTCTTGTACATAATATAAACATAAGCAAAAGTAAAAATGATGCATTTTAATTAAGTACCCCCTCCCCCTAAAAGCTTAAGTATTAACTAAGCGAGTGCTTCATCAATGCATTACAGTGTATATATAATATAAATATGCATGGTATAATATATATTGATTATTACTTACATTGAATGATCTTGACATCTATGATCTTCATCATCTAAGTCTCCATCTAATGTTAAAATGTGTGATTAGAGTATTGTACATCATACCTACTCTAATGTTTTAACAAAGTTTCCTGTGTATTATGTTTTTATTGTGTTTGTTAACAGCTTGTTGCATAAAATAACTAGATCTGAAAATAACAGATCTTGGTTTGCCGAAAACAATTTAGATTTACAATGCAATTGAGAAAAGTTGTTAACCCTATTTCAACTAGACTCCTTTGGACAAGTTATTTCCGGGGAAGGCTATATAACTATTGCTAGATAAGTCTGATAGCAATGAAATTGGAACACTATTAATAGGTAGATTGCATAAGGAACATTTTGAGAAAATTAAATAATCAAAGGTACGGTACTAAGAGTATCCCACCAAACCAAGTGAAAGTTAAACCAAGCACAAATTTTGTCATTTGTCAAAAAATTGGTTACTGGGAAAATTATCAAAAATGATCCTAGATATATTATATTATAGAAAAAGTCCCAACACTTCAAGCCATAATAGCCATTTATTTAGAAGTTATGAATAAAAATATGGTAGAATAAACCTATCCCAACCTGAATAGGGTAAATGGTAGAGTTACAGGTCAAATAAACAATTGGAACACATATTGTGGTAAAAGGTAAAAATATGGTATGTCAGGTCACTGTGGAGGAGGGTAGTGAACTTTCATATCACAGATAAACACCCAAATTTTACATGGCATTAGGATTTCATGTCCTTATTAAATTAAGTTGATAAAGTTTCATGTAAAATTAACAATGGGAACACCTTTATGAATGTAAAATTATGCCAAGTGACTGTGGAGGAGAGTAGCGTAATTTCATATCAAGGATAAACACCCAAATTTTACATGGCATTAGGATTTCATGTCCTTTTGTCTTATGATATATGTCCTTATGATATGATAGTCCAAGTTTCAGTCCAAATAAACAATTGAAACAAGATAAGAATTAGATCAAATCACTGTGGAGGAGAGTAGTGAAATTTTAAACATAACCTAAAGCAATGCTCAAAAGTCACTCATCCACAGTGGATATGAATTGCATACACATTATACATCATAACATTATGCTAGCCCTCTTTTTTTAAGTTTTTAAATCCATGTTTTTTACTAGCTGATGTTATAAAGCACTAGAGAATAAAACAATGTAACGAAAGAATATATTTTTTTTATTATCTTTAATAAGATTATTATAAAACTTTCCTCTGTTGAATTGTGTATCGTCATTTGTAATATCACTAATTTGAATTGGGAGTCCAGGGTGTAAGCTCCAGCCAAAAATTCAACGTTATTCGTTGTTTTCCCAATCACGAATACGTTAGAATTTCCCAATTTAAGTAAAAAAAATATATATATAACTTCCCAGGTTATGTTACCATAATAATGATACACATAACTTCCATGAGCAGCTGTCAACACTTTCATTCATATTTTGGGGGGTTATAAAGCTTCCATCCCAGTTAATTGGTTCTTAAAAACTTAAGTCTTCTCAAACTCTTGGCTAAAACAATCATTGTTATCCTTTTTGTTAGTTTATTATCATAATAAAAAGTAAAGACCCTGGAAATTTTTGGCAGTCGCCATTTTAGCCAATCTAAAGACCCCGCATAGATGAAACAAAACTGTGGGGCCATAGGCAATTTCCCAATATAGAGCATCCAGTGAATATTTTTGCTTTCTAGCTAACACCCTGGATTCTTTTATTAAAAATATATTCCTCTGTTGAATTGTGTATTGCCATTTTATTACAAATTTGCATTGGGAGTACTCTTCGTATTTAGTAGTAATAAACTAAGCGGATATTTCAAAATTGAAGGTAGCTTCTCAAAATCAAAATGAAGACTTCAATTCTTGAAATTTTGAAAATTATTTTTTTAAAAATTATCCCTTATCTCTTTCTCAAAATTTGAGGAAAGAGCTTCCGTACAATACCTATACAAGTACAACAAAATGTCTGCCAAAAAAGGTTCATAGTCAAAGTCTCAAAGTCTCATATCACCACAAATGCTAAAAATCTCTACCAAATTTCAAAACGCTAACCCTTCGGGTACATTCCTAAAAAATCAATGTTTTGCTGGTTTCGTCTTTTTTTGTTTCTTACAATAATTTATACAGAATACAGTAATATTTTAGAAATATAAATGCCATATATATGCGTAGCAGAAAATATCCTTCCATTTCATATAATAACATGGCTATTTATAGCATATAAGCTGATATAAAACATAATACCAATTTCATATCTAAACACCCAATTTTAGTTCACATTAGGCATAATAATGTATATTATTAACTAAATATTACAGGAAAACTCACTATTAACTATATGGAGTTTTGTAATTATTACAGATATATAATAACAGAAGTTATAGAGCCTTTTCTGGAAATAACTTGTCCAAAGAAGCCTGGTCTATTGCATAACATGAAATATATATAGCAAGGAAGATTTAAAATAAACTACATAGCATACCATAAAATATAAATGTAAATATAGGCAACATAAACTTACCTCTACACACTTCCATGCTGTCATCTTTTGACTGAAATGAGAAAAATGTACAAGAGTTAATTTCCTTCCTCCATATAATTTTTTCCATGGTTCAAATCTTTTTTATACAAACAAAGTAAGATAGAACCTACAGTACTGGACTCAGACGGATCTCTTTAGAAATATAACTCAGACATTCCGACCTTGAAGTATGCAATATCGGGAGTTACAGTTTTTTTAGTGGCTACCTAGACGGAGCAGGAAATTTTTGGGATTCTGAGGTCTTCAGATCGCCAAAAACGGCTTTTTCAGAGATTTTTAATCTCTAAACCAAAACATTTATTTTGTAGTTATAATACACAAAAAAAAAAAATTTGTACTATTATTTTTATGCTTTGATGTTTCTAGAAATAGTTTTCCTGATGTTTGCATTACAAGCAACTTGATGGTCAACTTTGGGAATGGCTTATTTCAGTGCATGATTTTTATTTCCAGGGCAGGACTAAGCTACAGACACAAAAAAAACCCACCTAGCTAAAAACTAGCACTCTGTTGATTTTCTAAATATTGGTTTCAAAACTGACCTCCTTGAAAAAGTTGGCAAATTATTAATTGATCTGATTAGCTAGCTAGCTACACACGACGAAGGACAAGTGCAGAATTTCTACTGGGTAGCCTGGTGGACCTGACGACCCTCACCCCCCTGACCCCCCTCCTGACCGACCCTATGGGTCAGAAAGCCTGATCCTCTTTTAACCAAGATAAGGACATGATTATAACAAATAAACAAACAAACTCTTGAGGTAAATAACATTATAACTGAAGCACGTCAATAAAAAGACGATATCACGCGTCGTGAATAATTACCTCCCCAATAGGGTAGATCTGGTTTTTGAAGTTTTTGAAAAATTCTTCATCGTTGATTACATTTGAACCGAAAAAAATAAAAGGTAGGTGAAAAATTCTAGAAATTTTAATTTTATAGAGCATCTTTTTTCTTTTCTTTTTTTTGTTGCTCTGAGTTGTTGATGTTTTCTTCAGATTTCCCGCGCTCGTATCGTAACCTAGTAGCCTACGATATAGACCTTCGCTCTATTCACGTAGGCTAGACAGCAGCGACTCAACCTACAATAATCGAGTAGCCTCTTCCACAGACCAAGTTCGATTCTTCCTGATCTCACTAAGAGAGAGGATCGATCATTGTCTGTAGATCAGGCTATAATCGAGGAGTTTAGATCTTTTTGCAAAGTCGACAAATGTTGTTGTTTTTAGCAGCCTAATACCCAGACTTTTGGAACAAATTTGAATTTTCGCTCTATTTGACATTTGACTTGCGACTTGACTTGCTAATCGGATTTTGAGGCTTAGTTGAAGAATATTTCGTGTATTTGTGAATAGATCTATGGTGAGTTTATATTTTCAATTCCGACTGGCTTTATTAGAGACGGGATTATTATACAGTAATTTGAATTTGGGGAAAATATAGTATAGGGAGCTAAATATGGACCACAATAACTAATACATATTGTATTTTGTTGTGAGAGAGAAGTGCATGAAAGGAACAAGAGATGAAAAACCATGCATACCTTTTCATTACTAATACCCGAAGGTCCAGCTTCCTAAATAAAGATTAGAAAGCTTTATTTTAATATTTCCCATTGATTACAGCATCAAACAAAAATCTGTCTTATATGAAAATAAACGTGTCAAAGACTTCTCTAATATTATGAGCAACAAATATTTCACTTAAAAAAAATCAAAAACAGGAAAACCCTGTGACCATCTATCTAAGTTGACATCCATTATACGAAATAAAATCCTGAACTATCAGAACGCTCTTGATTTAATTTGTACGGCTAATAGATGAGAATGTATGAATCAAGAAATGTACACGTACTTGTCAATCATTGGAGCATTTAAATTGCTGAAGACAGAAAATAAATGCAAAAAGGCTTTCGTGTTTTCCTTTAACCCTATTTTGCCAGGGATCATTTTTACTCGTGTAAGTTTGGTTATCAGATTTTGTTAGCTAAATTATGTGTTTCTGGTTTATAACATACTTTCTATTTAATTTGAAAAAACTTTTGGTATGGAAAAATGGCCTAAATATGTAAAAAAAGATTCGAAAAAGTGAAAAAAAATGACTTACCACCTGGTTAAAACTTGATTATCATGGCAACGCAAAGGCAAATTGGAAATTTTTGTTTACATTTTTAATTAGCCAATAAGAAGTTAGGAATAGTCTGAAAATTTAGGCTTATTTCGCACAGTCCATGCAGAGTGTAATCAAAAATCCAAGAGGGGTTAAACGTGCCTTTAACATATTTTTGAGTCATAACTGAAACCACTGTAGCTTATGTTTTATCGCACGAGGTATAAAAATGTATTCGCAAATTGTCACAGGATGAATATAGCTATTTACTGAAAAATATAATAACTATTGTTATTGAAGCACACCTTCATTTTATTTGACTTAAAACATCACTTACCATCTCAAAAAAATTGAAGAGGTTGTTAAAAAGATTTACGGTCAAAGTCTAATAGAAAAGTTAATTTTTAAAAACAAGTCCAAATGAAATTCTGGTCAAATCCTGATAAACTGAATTCAAAAAATCTTTTAAATCAACAAAAATCATGAGAAAATCATGATATAATTTTGATGAATGTGGTCCAAGTCTCACAGAAAAAAGATTTTAACGAGCCCTACTAGAATATCCTCACAAATGCTTGTACTGAATTTCAAAATGCTAGCCCTTATTTCAATATGCTAGCCTTCTGGGAACAGGGTCTTGAAAAAGGTATATATCACAATAAATTTACGATCAAACCATTTTTAGACCTCTTGCACAACCTCAGGACGAACGCCTTGGCGATTACTGAGGAACATCGCGGACACGGCGGACGAACTGAAATCAGAACGGTCGTATTAATACGAGTAGATAATACTTAAAGTTCATTTTAATGAAAAAATATTTTTGGGATCACCTACTTGAGAATTATTGAAATGCGTCATATGGCTCATATCTTCAGTTTCATCAGTTTCTAAAATAAATATTAACGCTATAACACTGTGACCAAGTTTCAAGTAAAACTGAGCAGCAATTTGAAGGTCAGGGTTTGGTATATTGTACCCTCCTGGGTTATTAGACTCCCTAAAAGCCTGGAGTTAATAGGGTTAAGGGAAGAGACTTTTGCGAGAATATATATTTATGTGGCACTTATATATGATGCGTATACATACATTTACCCAACATTAATTAGCTAACAAAACAGAATTTACATAGATTAAATCAAAAATTCAAAATATATCAATTATATTATTATATATTACATTGATCAAATCAAACATATTTGAAATTGTAAATGACAGTGAGTAAGTAATGAATTGTTAAATCAAAGGTACGGTATTAAACCTAAGCACATAAATATGATTTATATACAAACATTATATGTCGGTGTTTGAAATAATGTATTTATTAAGATGATAGAGTTTTAAGTCAAATAAATAATGGAATGGAATACCATTATGTCAAGTCCCTGTGGAGGAGAGTAGTGGAATTTCATATCAAGGATAAACTTTATTTTTCTTTATTTAATAGCAAATTCTTAAGAATACATAGTTTTCGAGGAAAGTTGTATATGCTATATCTTTTCTGATTAAATCATAAGAAAAATACTGACGTCAATCAAAAAAAATTAGTATCATTTTTGTTCCTTTTATGATGGACTATAATTAAGGAAAGTTTCATCCAACTACTAGAAGTGGTGCAATAGTTATGGAGGAGGTGCGGATTCAGCCCCCTCCCAGTGTTACAGAGCCCTAAAAAGCCCCGTACTAATAGAGGTAAATGGGTCTGTTTGCAAAATTAAATTCCACAAACGTTTATTCCCCAAATTTATTTTCTTAAGAGATTTTACCTTTTCTCACCACTAAGGGTCCTACTCTTCTCTTTCCTCCAGCCTGAAATAAAACAGCAAAAAACATAGCAATATGATTTTCACAATATCACTCAGTGGATAGAAGTTACTTACAAATGTAAGAAATAGCTTTGGAAATGGTTCAATGTTTTACTTAGTCATTTAGTGTATTCAAGAAATAAAATTAACGAACCAAACTTTCTATTTTGAATAATTCAAATCCCAAGCTCGTCCCCAGCACCTTTTGACTTTTTTTTATTTTTCTCCCGAGAAAAATAAAAAAAAGTCAAAAGGTGCTAGGGACGAGCTTGTTCAAATCCGACATACGATTATCAGAGGTTAAAGATAACAGTAGCTAATAATAGAAATAATTACCTCCTCGTCTCCAAATGAAATTCCTTGCTTCCTAGAAGTTCAATATAAATTATAAATCGTACCATACTAGTTACAGTGTGTAAGGATTCAACAGTACGGTACTCTCAGCAGACCTTATCATTGACATGTTTTTTTCCTACCAGAAAAGACCTACTAAATGTAGCACTCCTTTTGGCTGGGAGATTAAAGTTTTTTAGTCCAGAAAGTATAGGTACCTGAATTTATTGTAGGGTTTCCCTTTGGTTCATCAACCTACAGGTACATTGCCAAGAGAGAGATAAGTTATTATTTATATAGATTGTTAGCATTGTAACACATGTGCTTATGCGCTGTACCCCTATATACCAAACATTACCAAACATTATCGAGAAATGATGTGTTTTATTTGTGTGGTTTCCTCTCCGCAGTGCAGATTAGGTAAGACTAACGGTTGATTTCCATTGGGCTGAGGATTTAGTGCGGATTCAGTGCAGCGTTTTGTATGGTGTTAGTTCTTCCGCCAATGGATCGCCTTCGTTGGAATTTTGCGGGGAGCTCTTACACCAAATAGAAATCAACCTTAACACTAGCCTAATCTGAAAAAAAAGTTTTCTCAAACATTTCTCACTGAACAGACTAGTTCATTAGTTTGTATAACAATATAGAAATTCATTTATGAAAATATGTTGATAATATATGTTCTTATTGCAGTAATTCGTTACCAGGGGAAGAGTGCTCTATCAAACACTCTTCATCATAGATTAACTTTTCTCAAAATTATCGAATTTTACTTTTTTAAAGCTGCAATCAATTGCAAGACCATTGATTCAGCACTCCTCCCCTGGTAACGAATTTTGGAAATGGTCCGTTAGTTGTCACAGAAAAATAATTAAAGTTAACCCTATTTTATCTGGGGTCCTTTGGGTAGCATTATTTTATCTGCTCTACCCCCTTAACTTCTAAACTACTTTGAATTTCTTAATGAAAATTGGTACAGATAATGTTCTCATCAAACTTAATTCAAAAATGTCAAAAAGTTGTGAGATAATAGGCCATTGTCTTTCGATTATGTTCAAAACAATAGAATTCCTTGAAAACAATGGAAAATTGTATTTTCACGTGTTTTATGTGTCCTTTCGCCCAAATTTAGCGGAAATGATGATAAATGAATGAAGACATTATTAATAACAAGACAAATATGGTATTTCACATATAATATGGATTTTGACCCTGAAAAACCAGTTTTTTTCGACTACATCGGTCAGAAAAGGGCGTGGTTAAAGGACACCTGCAACGACCACCAAACATTTTTTCTGTAAAAACGTTTGTAATAAGCATTGCGGTAGACTGGCAAAATTTCAGTCGTTTTAACGTATTATAAAAAAAGTTATTAATAACAAAACGCAGGGTAGGGCATTTTTGTGATATTTGGAACAAATAAATATATTTTTGTTCCATGTACTTGCTTGTCTTAGTACTTACCATAATTTTTTGACCCACTTGGTCGCTCTTTTTTTGCTACTAGGTATGAAAATTTTCCTTTTTTTTTCTACAACTCTTACTTCTTGGCTAAAAAAAATATACACAGTGATAACAAGCGTAAGATCATGCCCAGCGAACTAAAACTTGTTCAAATTCCGCAGTAAAAATGCTAGAACCATTGTTCGAGCATCTTTACTGCAGACTTTGAACAGGATTTTGCCCACTGGGTGTCGAGTGTGTAACTCCTATGAGGAGGAAAGGAATAATATATTCTACTGAATATAAAATTTAAGAATGGAAAATATAAGTATGGTTTTGCCCACTACTAAATCTGTGTCAAGAAATCATGTGTCACTTATACGGATGCAGATATGTCAACCATTATATTATATATATTTATTTGTTACTATTGGTATCACTTACCAATACAATGACTTAACTTTTTTTTTTATAAGAACGTACCTGCTTTCTATAAACCTTGATGCTCTTAATTGTACTACCGTTTTAAGGCTTAAAATGTTCTTAATATGTTCTGAACAATTTCTTGTTTTAAAGCCTTTGTTTATGGTAGAAAACATGATTTCGCGCAGAATAATGTTTGCTGAATTTTATGATTCGGAATCTGTCACAGAATTGATTTGATAGGAAAAGAGGTGAGGGAACGTTGGATGTTATTGGAAGGTAAGGATTTATACGAGCTAATCAATGCTGCCTGAACTTTACTGGAGACCTATAGGTTGAGAATTTAGCTACCAACGATTTGCTGGTTTGTTTACATTTAAAAAACTTGAATATCAACGAATAAATAAACTTTGAAGTAATTAATTTATACTCTTAAAATTCTAATTGAGTTGATCGTTTTAATTCAACCCAACAGATCACAATTATTCAGCATTATTTAACAATTTCTCAAAAGACCTATATTGAGTAGATTGCCAAATCTGCAGCTAGGAAAGTTCTCTCTATCGAGCTCGGGACTTTCTTTTCCTAAGAGAGTATTCTGTATCTATACAAGGCTACCATTCGTCCTTGTATGGAATACTGCTGTCATATTTAGGCTGGTGCTCCTTCTGCTTGTCTTAATCTACTTGACCAGATTCAGAAAAGAATAATTAATATTGGACCTGATCTTTCGTCAAACTTATTAAATATCTTGGAAAATTCTTTCTAACCAATTTGAGGGAGACTTTACCAATGTTTGTTTTTACGTTCATTGAGAAAAGGTGGGTTAAACTATATTATTTTACATTTCCTCTTCTTTTTCTTTTGTTGGTCTGTGTTGCTTACAGGTGTTTTAGGGCCGTATTCTATGAATGTTTCTATAAATCTATTTACCGTAAGGGCTTTTGCAAATATATATTTTCTTGTTTGAAGATAGTCCAGAAACCCTGCAGCTAATGTTTTTAGGAAGTTGTTTTGTTATTGTTGCAAAGTTAGAGTTTGTGGGTTGTTGTTTCACTTCCTATAAGTATATATTGTTTTTAGGTTAAATTTAGTGTCTAAAATCAACAGTAAAGGTTTGTCTTAATGGTAATTGAAAGACCACAATCTTTAAACACTTAATTAATTTGCTTTCTCTTGCGCTCAGTTTCCGGACCCGATGTCTTTCTCGAAATACCTAGGCCGTCAGCTCTATATAATCCAACATTCTCTTTGGCTATTACACAGTCCAATTTACGTAGGATGTCTGTACCAACTAACTCACAGATTGCATTGAATAAAATGGAACATTAGCTAGCCTGCAGACATTCGATACCTCACCAACGTCGAAAGCGTAGTTTTGACGTCTAGCAAAACGAGTTTTCTTCAACGTTGATTAGATATCGAGTGCAAGGGTTCATTGGGTACATACTTGTTTTTCCCATCTTCTCTTTTTCTTTTTACGCGGTTACTCTAAAAATGGATTACGTTAGAACATCCAGCGTGCAAAAATTTCTTCGAAGTCAGCAGTAAAGACGCACGTTGAAAACGTTGCTACAGCGTCTCTACATCAGATAACGAGTTATTTCACACTGGATATTCCATTTCATAGAATAGCCAATACACTGCAGGCACTCGACGCCAAACCAACATCGAAAAGACATTGTTTTGATGTCTAGACGATGTTTTTTCGAGGTTGATTAGACGTCGCGTGCTCAGTGAGAAACAATACAGACGGTCCAAGAGTATAAATCTATTTTCTATATGATTAATGCAATAACCATCGAGAGTAGGCTTCATCTAAGCTACTACTTTCATGGTAACTACCAAAATTAGTATTGGCTACTTACAGACCATTGAGACTGTTGCTTAGGTACAAAACTTTCTCCTAAATCGTGTGTGGTCTTGCTAAATATACTGACAAAGTTTCGAGTCAAGAAACCTTAAGTATGCACCCTGTAGTTATGGACCCTGTACCTCGATTAGTCAGAATTTCTAAATATACACATAAAGAATGGTTCCAACATTTAAAATACTTTATCATCACTTCTTTGCTGGGATCATTTGAGGGAAAAGTCTCAATTTGGATATTTTTACCAACTGTAGACGGCCACTTTTATGAAAACAATAACAACAACATTCTGTATCACAACCTGTCGTTAAATTGAAACTCCATGACTCCCTCTAACTTTTAAAAATACTTACTTGTCTTGGAATATACAATATTCCCATTACATCATTTTCAAAGTGCACCTCCTCATTTCTGAGGTGTGAGTAAACAGGTTTTATGATGTTCTATAAATGAAAATACAAATACTGTTATGTTGTATTTTTAGTAACAAAACAGTGAAGGTTGATTTCCATTAGACGGACAATTTTTGTCGTTGCTCAAACAAGGAACAAGCGGAACAACCCAGTAACAACCCGAAACAACCCAATGAAATGGATCTAGTCTAAAGAACGATTGGTATTTCCAACTAAATAATAATTTCCTGAAATGGTACAGCTTTTTCCCAGCTAACCAAAGAAATGGCTATCCTAGAACAGATAATATTTCCAGCTAAAAGATTTATTCAGAGTCAGTTACATTTTCTCTGCTTAACAATGTTTATTTTCCAGTCAGAGCTTCTCCAAAACATATTGATTTTCCAGTCCACGAGATGCCAGCTCAGACAGCTCATTTTCTCAGATAGAAGCACAGGAACAGGTCCAGCTGTGTTGTTTTCTCCGGATAGTGAACAGGTCTAATTCCTTGGCTGCTTTCGAAGATAGCACAATTAATACATAATGAAACCAAGGCGTGGGCGGCAGTCATTAAACGAAGTTTAATTCAGTAACTTACAGCTGGATCCAATCCATTTAAGCATCTCGGCTTACGCTTGTTTTGGGTTTTGGTTATTGCCATTCTAAAAAGAAATAACGCGATGAAGAAAGTGGAAGAGGTCACAAACAATTTCTCTAAAGATTATACCAATGTTAAATGTTTAAATTGCATAGAACGATAAAACATAAATATTGACATAATTTTAAGGCTATATTCCGAAACCACTTAGAGCAAAATTTCAGTTATTAAATTGCATTTTTTCTTCAAAGGTTATTATGAGTAACTTGAGATGCACTTAGAATTAAAAGAATCATTTTGTAATTTTTGTCGCATAACTATTCCGTGTTCCCCGATTTCCCAATTTCGGGTTTTTATTTAATTCGGGTTTTCGGGATTATTTGACCCTCTTTCTGTTTAAATTTTATAAAACCCGTTAAGTATGTTAAGAAGGCATTGATATACGAAAACAGAACCGAAAAATGTTGCCTAGACAACAAGGATTTTTATCGCATTTTATATGTCAAAATTCAATGAAAATTCAAAGCTTTCCTGAGGTCAGTTCCTATAAAAACGAAAATGCAAATAACTTTAGTATAAATAAAGCAATAACTTCATACTTGGACCATAGACTCGTATCATGATTTGAATTCTTTATACCGACTGTTATGTCCCTAAGTATTCCGATTTTCCCGATTTTCTTGAATTAGGGAAGCTATATTAAACTATAATCCAGAACTTAAAAATACAAAACAGAACTGCTCCAATTGCACTTTGCAGAATATATGTTTTTTTGGAAAAATATCGGATTAAAGAAAACTAAAAAAATGATGACGACATTAAAAAAGTGTGCGTGTGTATGTATGTATGTACTTATCATTTCAAGGGAGCTTCCCCAAAGTACAAAATGGCTGCCAAAATAATTCAATGTTAAAGTCTCATAGAAAAGTTATTTTTCCGAGTCGAAATGTTATTCTAGTCAAATCCTTATCAACAGCGAAAAAAATCAAAGAATTTTTAACTCAATGAATTGATCATTTTGGCGTATGTGGTCAAAGTTTTATAGAAATAAAAAAAAATCAATAAAGCGTTCTAAATCCAAGTATGACTCTGGTCGAACCGTTATAAACATATTCAAAAGCCTCCACTTTTGCAAAAATCTTTTTGCCAATACTCGGTCCCTCAAAAAACATTTGGCCAGAATGGTACCACACCTTTTCGGACCTAAAATGCAATTTGGACCCTTTTGCCCAAAACTCGAAATCGAGTGAACAAAATTGAAGATTTTGTGGCGAGCGCTTCGCTGGTACCAAATTTCAAAATGGTAGCACTTTGGCAACATAGTCTACTAAAAAAAGCGGGTCGCCGCTGACGGCAATAGAATAAATAAATAAACGAGAGGGATAAAATGGGACCAATTTGTACCACCGTACTGATGTTCTTGGCTGACTTCCTACAAATACGCGCGTGCGAGATTTTTCGCCTATGATATTATTTTCGCAAGTGCATTCAGTACAAAATGCTGCTGATCAATGGAGAATGCTTTTTCGCCTATGCAGAAATTTTTTTTAAAAACATTCGTAATTTTTATCCAACCAATCAAAAACTAGCATCAGCAAAAAGAAGCAAAGTCAGAATTCATTATTGCTATATTGTTTTGATTTACTCTTCTCGCGTGCAACCTAAAGTTTACATGAAGAAAATCACTCCCTTATTCCGCGCGCAAAAACCCAAAGCGGAATTTTATGCCCGCGCGGAAAAATACACTGTTTCAAAACCAGCGTTAAGACAGCTTCATGAGAACAGTACTGAATTTAGACAATGAAATAAGAAACACAGAACTGAAATTTGAAAACGGTAAGAAACAGGTATCCCAGTTGACACTCAAATTCTAATCAACGTCATTTTGCCGTCTAGAAATCAAAACGACGTTTTTTCGATGTTGGTTAGACGCCTAGTGCTTGAAAACATGTACGTCTTGTGAATTTTACTTATTTTGACAAAAACGTATTTCTTGTTGGGTTTTTAAAGGCACTGAACGAACCGTTTTGTTTTGTATCTTTTTCAGATTATTATTCTATTAGCAGCACGCGTTGGAGTTTTTCTCTCCTTAATAATGAAGCAAAAAATCTTGTGTTTGAAAAATTGGGAAAATATTACTTACTTACTTACTTGTTGATGTTGGTTAGACGCCTAGTGCTTGAAAATCTTGAAAATCGTGTCTGTCTGGTATAGAATGATAGAAACTATGACATAAAAATTATTGTTGAACTTTGATCGTAATTTTTTTCATCAATCACGTGATCAATCCCATTGGAGTGATAGTTTACACATTATTTATAAATTTAGTGATAATTGATGATGAATTGATGAAATACTGGGTAATCTTAATCGAATAGAACTTATATTAAAATGACACCATTCCGTTTTTAAGCTCGGTTTCCATTCAGTGTATATTTCCAAATTTGATTCGTCGCAAGTTAGACGTGCACTTTCATGTGGAAAAATCTGCCTGCGCGGAAAAATAGAAACCGGGCCTAATACAAAAAAGAGACAGAATGATTTCATTTCATGATTTTACTTTAACCCTATTTAGGCCGGGGGGCTTGGGATTCCGCCCCCTGTCACATTATTGAACCACCAAAGGGCTGATACTCATCTATAAATAAGCACTTATCTTGAATACGCGCCTACCCCAAAACCTCCACAAGTAAATAAGCGCTTAGACATTTATTCGAACATATACTGTATATACGGTGTAAAAATAAAAACAAAAACAAAGATTTTAGATAGAACTTTTTAGAAAAACTTAGTATCATAAATGCCTGCAAAGCACGAGTTGCCGTCGAGTTACTGTTGAGTTACCGACGAGTTACTGACGAGTTCCCGTTTACATTTTCCTCCATATGTTTTGTCTATAAAAGAACGAGTTACCACCTCAATTTCTTAAATATATATATATTTTTTGTTTTAATGACATTTTTACGGTAACTCGTGGTAACTCGTCTATTTTCAGCAAAAATATATCAAAACTTGACGGAAACTCGTGTAATCTTTTGAAATAAGAGTATGCAATCACTGGGAATTTTTAGATAATTTACGAAAGCAGCCAATAGAGGTGTTCTTAAAAATAGGTGTTCTAAGGGGTATACTGGCTGGAAGTTAGACTTGTTCTTAGGTTCCAGAAAAAAAGGCACAGCTGGAGATTTGGACCTGTTCTTCCACTATTGATCATCTCCTGGCTAGGAAAATGATTTGTTCTGAGCTGGCTGTCTCAGCTGGGGAAATCAAAAGTAGCTCTGGCTGGGAAAATGATCCGTTCTGGGAAATAGAGGTGTTCTTACGACAAAAATAAACATTGTTTAGGGAAAGTCTTGTGTAGCTGGAAAAACGAGCTGTTCTTAGCACTCATTCTTGCTCAGCTAGGAAAACGAACTGTTCTGAAAAGCACGCGTTCAAATAAAAATAAAAAGTCTTAATTGCGTATCTCAGCTAGAGAATAAGAACAACTATTTCTCATTGGCTGCTTCTGAATTTATAAATGTTATCTGTGCATAATGTTCCCCACAGCTGTGCAAAAGAAACAGAATGTTTTTAGGCATATTCTGTCTTTAGGCATACATTACCTGTTTGTAGCTACAGTATTCTGTTTGTATATATCAAAAAAGCATTTGTTTATTTACATTTCACTTTTGCAAATGTTTCCCAGATATTGACCTGTAGTTTTCCACCAGATTTTTACTTTTTTTCTTGTGAGCGAGAATAATATTTCCTTTTTTCCAGGAATCAGGGAAATGTCGGTTTCAGCGGTTAAATAGTGAAATCACCACACATTTTGATCATTTTAATGGAGATATTATCATGACCATGTGCTTTATTAGGGTTTAATCTTTGGACTAGTAACCAAACCACTTAATCTTATACGAAAATCTTCAAAATGGGAATTCGTTGAAGAAGTTATTAAAATTGGACACAAACTCTGCGATTTTCTAAGTTTCATTTCATCATAATTATTTCTTTTTAATCCATGATGAAGAGTGTTGAGTCAATGAGCTTGCAATTGATTGGTTTCTTCGGGACGAAGAAACCAATCAATTGCAAGAT